>JAGDQM010008522.1:0-10243 GCA_017580835.1 Termitomyces bulborhizus
TCCGCCCTTTTCTGCACCCGTCGGAAGTGCTCCTAGCGTTAGTGAAGGAGTATCATCGTACCCGCACCGCAGACATTCATTCAGTTCTGCCTACCGTCCGTCTTTTGAATCGACTCAAGTTCATTTCCTCATGAATGCCGAGGCCCCTATCCCTAATTTTTTCTTCGATCTCTCGCGCCCCCAGCCAGACCCCCTTCTAGACTACGGCGGAGGTCAAACAGCCTCTGTTCCACCAGAACATCTCGCACAGCCCGTGACTTACCCACCAATTACACGAATGCGCATCGTCTCCGACAAACTTCCTCAAGGATGGGAGATTGAGCTGAGTCTCCCACGAGAATCCTACGAATATCACGTAAGGGCAGGGTACGAACCTCCTCCGATTACCGTGTCCGACGTTCTACAAGAACTGCATCGTCAGATGCAGTTGCAAATTACCCACAATGACTGGGCAAAGTTGTCGCGGGCGGAGACAGAGAATGTGCGCAGAGCTTTTACGCGTCGGTGTCGAGCTGCGTCTGGTGATTATATTGGATACGAGGCAGAGAGGGCAAATGGTGTTAAGCGCGTTGATTATCTGTCGGGAAATACTAAGCTTGTGGGATTGTTGAAAGTCGGAAAAGAGAACGGATTTGAAACCTTCAAGCTCATTACTTCTGACCCAGATGAATGAGCTTCGGTCATTTGGACATTTGGAATATATGTCGACCTCTCTGCATATGGATCACAACTCAAAAGACAATGTATGTGCTTGACGGATCCCTTTACTGAATTGATGCTAGCTCATGATATACGTTATCTACATTATTTTTTATGTACGTCGTTCGTCGTTTTTCCACTTTTACATGACACCCTGTACGACACTCGAGTGAACTCATGGGACATTTCAAAAGATAGATAGGTTATCCTTTCTGCTAGCATTCGATGACATACGATATATACATGGACCAGAACATGATGCGAAGGTGCAGATTCACCGCTCTTTCAAACCTCGCTGAAATAACTGGTCTTGTTTCACGATTACAAACGCCGGATCATCCTTGCGGAGGGGGGCAAATTTCCACGTCTTGTGAATCTCTCCTAATATTTCTAAAGCGTCTTTCGTCATTTGATCCATTCCTTCGTTCTCATCTGCCACGGGATCGTCATGAACTGTCGTCATAGGTTCAATGTTCCATGCCATGGCCACCTCCCTTAGTATCGCAAAGCCTTCTTGCGCGATGTCGTCCATCTCCTCGTTTTCATCAGCCATAGGCTCAACATCAGCAGCTGGAGCTTGCGTGTCAGAAACGGCTGAGAGTGCGTTCGGACAGCCGGACAACGATTGCGAGCGGCGTACTTGCTGCATACGGATGTGCGCGTGAGATTGACGTGGATCGACAATGTGTGCTGTTGCTCTAGAATGAAAGATTTGTGACGATGAAGAATTTTGACGGGAGACAAGAGAGGCAGAAGAAGGTTCGAGCAAGGCAGATTTCGATGTTTTCAGTGCACGTGGAGCGATTGCCTGATCAGAGGCGAGAGGCGAGGCCGCAGGGATACTTTCCTTGGATCGGCATTGGAGGAGATGTGAGATCGTGCGTCGAAAGGCACCCCATCCGCGTATTCTTTCCGTAGGAAGCTCGGGTAGATCCTTGTTCAAGCTCGCAGGATTAATTCCGTATGGCCAATGAGAAACGCTTTCTTGGACGTGGTAGCGTTGAAGGCCGCGTACATGGCTCAGCGCCGGGCGGATCGAAGCAGCGTCGAATGGGGTGTCCATACAGAACTTCGGACGAGGAGCGGTATGAGGAAGAACGTGCAAAGGGCGCCAGAGAAGCGCATCTTCCAACGCCAAAGTTTCCGACACAACTCTGTGACGCTTCGCCGTGGGGAACGAGTGAATTCGATCTTCGTCCTGTGTCTCCGGTATCACTTGAGCCGACTGCGATGGAACCCTTGCGGTGGGATGGAGGAACCCGGTGTATTGAGGTTTCTGGGGCGAACCGTTTTTCAACGACACAGATATGTCACCAGCGAGAGTTGTCGTGGAGCTGGAGATCTCAGAAGAGCGTATAGATTCATCCGACGAACATGAAGGGAGTATTTTCGGGGCAGACGAGACCAGTGAATCCTCCAAAAGAGATCGAGCATCAAAGAAAAGCACGGAGGGTAAGCCCATTTGGAGTTCACAGAAAGACGACGTTTCCGTTTCCGTTTCTGGAGATCCAAAACTTCGCTTGAGAGGACTGAGCCGCGGGAAGGGGACAATCAGCGTTTTAATACATTCTGCAATCCATTACATGTGACATTCGCCGTCCAGGTATTCATTCAGTGGCACTTCTACTATATGGCCATATCGAAAAGACATGACACGGTATCATGGCCAGGGTTTATATGTCAATTGTTTGTGCCACCCAGCTGTGGGCCACACCGCCAGAAATGGCTGTCGACGGCGGTTTGATGGCGATTTGGCTAGTGAAAGAGTATAGATAAAAGGATTTGTGAAGACGGCGTACGGTTCAAAACGATAACCTTCAAAGACAATCGCGAGACAATGTGACTATATATCGAAGAGAACAATGAACAGATCTGTCTCATGAGTTCAGTCTAACGTAAGAGACTGGCAGATACGCAACGCAGGATCAGTTTATTCCAATCGTGATACTCACAATGTCCTTGTCCTTTCCTCCAGAGAGCTATTTAGGCCATTGAGAAGTTCATTGTTCCTGGCGAAGACGCGATAACCGAAGTACCCTTGCAATCAAGTGTGAACCCAGGAGACTGTCTGGTGAATACTTACTAGTGACTGATGAAGTCCCCATGGCTTAGTTGGATGTGCGTTCTGGCCAGCTTCTGTGGAATGTATCGGTGTGATCGTGTGAAATCAAACAAAATTACACAAAGAAGTCGTGGATCCGTCCTCGGGGATAACGAACACTCACTTAAGGTCAAAGTTTATACCTCGGCTCGGGTGAATTCCATCGATGCAGCTTGTATCAACATCAAATTCTAGCTCTGGTAAATCAAGGATGCTACCTTCAGCCTGAGATTCAAACAAGCCGGCCGTTCTGCACAGTCGAATTTTTCTGGGTTACCTTTTGAATCTTGTATTTCTTTGGTCACTTTAGCTTTAAAATGTTATTCATTCAGACTGTTTGCGAACTCTTCTATCTTTCGGTCTACCCAGCCGTGAACCGGTCCACCTCCAGTACAGTCTAGTGGTGGCTTTGCTTTCTTCCACTATTGAGGCTAAGAAGTGGGGGTGACTATTTAGTCACTCCGAGTGGGTTTTGAGTCTACGTCTGCGGTGCCTTTGTCGTATCTCGAAGATATATCACCTGTCTGCGTTGCTGTTAGCTTTCTTTTGGCATCAAACAGTCTGATCACAACAGCTATCAGTCAGTTGCTTCAACCAATGCGCCTGGTTGACCACTTCACAATGTTGGGTGTTACTTTGAGGCCTATTCATCGGTCGGACCGGTGCTCATGATACCCCTTCCATTTTCTCTGTACCGTCTCATCAATCCACCTGTGTCATGCTTGATATTGACAAAGCACTACCATCGTGTATCATGTCATTTATAAGCGTCAATGTTTTTGGTTCTGTCGTTCCATATAGTAGTGACTGATTGTTTGTTTCGAGGCCAACGGTAGTGACTTGGATGGATTGTCGAGTTTTGCACAGGCCTGTGTGGCTGTGTCACTGGTCGTCTTTTATTGTGCGAATTCTATTCCTGATTAAATTACTTCCGGTACCTGATTTGACTTCCGTCAGCTTGACGCCCTCCCCAGTTGCCCATTAACAGTCGATATTTACCTGCCGCATCTGCTCAATACAACCGCCGCGGTTTTTATCATAAGCATTGAACCACGTCAGCCGTTGGCATTTGTCTATGATCGATATTACTACCTGACATATCGTCCGATGCAACGGGTCAGCCGCTTTCTCGGGCGGCTGACGACAAACGCTACTTTCTTCCAGAGACTGTTTCAAAGACACCTTTTGTGATTGAACTCTGTGATACGTTGGGTCTCTCGGAACCAGGCTGGTTGGATTGAAACGGTGTTTGCTTCTGACATTCACACAGAAATGCAGCAGAAATACTTCGACGAGAGCCGTCATGTATTCAGTGGGGTCACCTGTCCGGTCATCAGCTGACTTTCATAGCCGAATAGCGGCTGTGAAGGCCCTAAATAGCAACAAACGAGAAATGAAGAGTATACGCGCCAAACTTCCTCTCACCATGGCGGCGCCCTCCTTTCTGACCAGCCTCGTCCCGCGCAGAGAGCAACGTGCTCAAGCACGTCCTCTGCTGGAAGTACTCTGTAGTCTGACATGGGTGCAGTGGGCTCTGTTCTTCTCAGGGTACGTTGTCAATGCCCTTGTTGCCTTCAGGACTACCTTGATGTCAGTTTTCGCAGATGGCTTGCCTGGACTTGTGATGCGATCGACTTCTTCAGTGTGTCTCTTGTCTTAACGCGGCTCCAAGCCCAGTTTAAAGAATCTACCCACACGATCGTCCGTCGTTCCTTCGTCTATCATACAGGATTGCGAGAACCTAATTATTTCAGACAACCGCTATAACCCTCACACTACTGTTTCGATCTGTTGGTGCTGTATGTTCGTTTCCGTATCTCCACGCTTCGCCATTGATACCAAGATCGATACTAGGTGATATTTGGGATTCTGTCCGACAGATTCGGTAGAAAATGGCCTATGGTTGCGAATCTCGTCATCATCGCGATCCTACAACTGGGCGGTGGCTTTGTCAATACATTCAAGCAGTTTCTGGCGTGTCGATCCCTCTTCGGGATCGGGATGGGTGGGATATGGGGTTTGGCTGCATCTACTGCCCTCGAGAATTTACCAGTGGAAGCTCGTGGTCTCGCCAGCGGAGTATTGCAGCAAGGATATGCAGTAGGTTATCTGTTCGCAGCCTGCATGAATTTGAGGCTTGTTCCTGAAACGGCCGCGACATGGCGTAGCCTTTTCTGGACTGGTGCTGGTATCTCGCTTTTCGCCGGTATCCTAAGGGCTTTCCTCCCAGAGAGCGAGGTGTTTTTGAGAGCGAAGGCCATTGAGAAAGCGAAGGGAACTACGACTGGAAAGAAAACAAGCATATTCTTGAAAGAGTCGGGTGAGATGCTCAAGCGTCACTGGATGTTGTGTATTTACGCTGTTCTGCTGATGACTGGTATGTTCTCTATCCTCTCCGTGGCATATCCTGCCCATTCTGCTCATTCTTCGCACGTAGGTTTCAACTTCCTCTCCCACGGCTCCCAGGTATGTATTCTGCGTCCCAAATCGAGTTGTCTCAGCTCACTTCTATTTCCTACTATTAGGACCTTTATCCCACGTACCTTCAGCAGTCTAAGGGCTTTTCAGCAAATGACGCTACTGTGGCTACGATCATCGGTAATTGCGTATGTGGTTTCTCGTCTCTGTCCCACATGATTATTCTTATATCAATCTGCAGGGAGCCATCGCGTAAGTTTTCCGGCTAGGGCTCATCCAGATCTGTGTGGCTGATCTCGTGCAAAAGGGGTGGAATAGTTGCTGGATATGTGAGCCAGTACATCGGACGGCGTTTGACCATTATGTACGTCCAATATCCTCGGACATTTTAACCGACGTTGAAGCTTTGAATCCAGTATCTTTGTATGCATCATTGGTGGTAAGCTCGCATCGAACATCATAGCGCTTCTTATCTGACAAGCGTTTGTCCTGTCGAATACAGTCTTCATTCCTCTATGGATTCTCCCAAGCACTTTCAGTGCGCTTGCTGCAGGTGCCTTTTGCATCCAATTCGGTGTCCAGGGTGCATGGGGTGTTGTAAGTTCCATCAGAGCCTGATATGCCTCGTGGTCTCAACATGTGGCTTCAGATTCCGATTCAGCTGTCAGAGATGTCCCCACCGGCTTTCCGGGCGACGTTCCCTGGAGTCGCCTATCAAGTAGGTAACGTACGTATCTGCTCTCCTATATTTTACCACCTCATCCGAACTGATCGGTGCTCATTGCCTTGATGCAGATGGTGTCATCGGCAGCATCTCAGATTGAAGCCAGTGCGTTACTCTTGCCATTCGAAATTTATTCCGGTGATCTTGTGACTGACTGGTGTCTGTTCTGTAGCTGGTGGAGACAATTTGAGGACGACCATCACGGTTAATGGTCAATTGAAGGACGTTCCTGATTATGCGACGGTAAGTTGGAGTTTTGGTATGTATCTGTGGTGATCAATAAACTTTTGTTAGGTACAAGGCATATTAATCGGCGTCGTCGCTGCATTTGTACTCGTAATTACCCTCATTGGACCTGAGTGCGTCTTTTTTTGAATATCTCTTTGAGTATTCCCCTTTGACATCACCTTGCATGGTCTCAGGAAGCATGGAGCACATTTTGAGAAGCATAAAGTGGCCTTTGAAGAGGGCGGAGGGCGGGACGATGCATTGTTTGACGATGAGGTGCCGCGACAAGCGAGAGAACGCTTGTCAGACGAAAAGGGGAGGTCGAGTGGTGAGAAGGTATAGGTTCATTAGTGACCATTCGCGATGGTTGCTCGAATTTTTAGTTTTGTATACGATAGGAAGCTCGACATTCTAAGTTTCCGATGGACTTTCGCAACTATGAATCAGCTGGGCAGAGTGTACCTGGCTATGTGCTCTTGATAAGGTGATCCAAGGGACGCCGTTTCTCTCTGGAGGGCGTAAAGTCGACCACCTTTGTTTTTGTTTTGGAAGAAAATACTCGTATTGATGGTCTATTCTATCGCACGGCATACAATAATACTTGTCTTCCTGCTTCTGGTTTTTGAGGACCACAAAGATACCTTTCATGTATAAATTCGCTGAATTGCTTTATATGGGTTCCTCCCCCTCGATGGTAGTGTTCATATCTATCCATATCTGTAGATCGAGGATATTCTCTGCAAACTTGTGCTTTGATTTGTCCCTTATTTTTTGTTGGCGTGTGACTGTCAGGAATCACCATTAATACATTCTGATCCTGCCCTGGCTTTTTGATTTTGATCTTTTTATTCCTTAAGCCTTTTATCACTGAAGCCAATATTTGTTCTCCAGTAAGATCTGCGAAATACAAATGGTTGTCTTTGCTTACCATACAGTATCTTAAAGAGCCCCAAACCGTACCGGACCGAGTTTCACCAACTGCATCCCCTGAGGGGCGCGGTGGCGTTAGCTGCCATTATGGCAACTGCCAAGCCGTGAAAGGAGTGGATGTCTGTTGATTTGGTTGCCAAGTGCAGACAATATCGATGGACTATGTAGTAATGTCCACTAGGGCCGAAGTCGCGTCTTCATCTCTACATGTTGTCCTGCCCCATGAAACAAGGAACTTTTGGCTGAGGTCAAAGTTGAATTCAATACCTGGGACTGTCAAAGGACAAATTACTTCTCATATTAACTGGTGGTGCCCGTGTTCCCCACAAGGACAAGTTCTGTCGTAATTATGAGATTTGTATCAATCATACTGATTGTGAATGCTATGGGATCAGGGAGTCATATCAACAGCACGATATTTAGGGCGCCCTTGCCGCCTGAGGTGCAGACATGCACTACGCCTGAAGCTTCTAACTCTTTTCCTTTTCCTGACCGGCTCACACCTCATTGATGGTTATGCCCATCTAATCATAGAGACAAAGATTGAAATCGCGAGATCTACAAAGGTTTTCATAATAAGAGGTGGTGTAGCAGGTGTCATTGCTGCACGTACACTGCATGAACAGGGGATCAACGACTTTGTGCTTGTTGAGGCTCGGGACGAGCTTGATGGTTGCTCATGTAGCATACTGCGATACAAGGCATGCAGAACAGGAAACGGGCCGATCTGGATGTTGGTACGAAAGGATAGGCTCAAGGCTCATAATCAATGCGAGTGTTTCTCGTGGTCTAGAAATGCAGTACATTCTGGACTGACTTGCATAATTCAGAAACATTCGATGAGACTGACTTCGTGGATATATTCAATGCGGCTGTCAATAGTTTCGAGGAGTACGTTAATTATACTGGTGCATCGCATCGATCATTTCTTGTTAAACCATGATCCAACATTGCTCCGTGTTCTTGAGGTGAACGCTTTTATCCAAGAATCTGTTAGCCTAGTCAGAAGCATATACAATCTTCTCGGAAACAGACCTCGCAATCCCTAATTATTATACAATGGGGTCTATTGATTGATCGCGGTTTGGAGTTTGACTGGGAATTATGCTCAGGACTTCGCTTCAGTCATCTGGGATTGCCATCGCGCGGCTGAGTTCCGACTCTACGAGTGATGGAGATTTCGTTTTCACAACACATCAGAACTTCAATTCCACTTTTCAAATCCTGAGGCAGGGATTTCCCGACGAAAACGGATCATGTATTGATCAACGCGACTGTAACATATCTATTCAACAGGAGGCAAAGTCTTCTAGCAACTTGGTCTGAATACCCTTGTCAGCTCGGCATTATAGCTGTCTTCAGTGATGGGTCCTCGATTTCTGCAGATTATGCCATCTATACATTCAGTCTTGGTGTTCTTAAAAATGACGACGTGAAGTCTGAAGCTGATTTTCCCGGTGAATTTCCACCAACTGGTTAATAAGTAGATGTTGAATTCAACCACTGCCTAGATTACAAGAGAGAAGCAATTGCGAGTATGACGATGGGTACATGTACAAAGATTTTTCTCCAATTCCCCCCCCCCCCAAAAGCTTTGGTTTGAAACTGAGGTCGGATTTGAATTTCTCCGATTTGTCAACCAATGTCTGTACAAATGATGTACACATGTGGACGATATCCTGTCTGGCAGAGCCTCGATCAGGAGGGCCATCTGGAATTATCTTCGTAACTGTCACTGCGAGTCATCTTGATCGACTTCCGAAAAACTCTTTCTCTATCTTAGTTCACTGAAAAAGGGCGATTACTCGGAGACGGTGGAAGCTTTGTCTGACGCAGCGGAGACCGTGGGTATTCTCCGGACATACTTGAGCCCCTCGACTTCAAATTCCATCGATAATTCAATGAACCGGGGTTCTGGCCTGGAAATTTTGTAAGGCAATATGATGGAAGTTTCAAGACAAACCTAGGGAGACTATACTTCGCTGGGGAAGCTACCAGCTTTTTCTGTTTTCCCGGTTCTTGCATGACAGGGATTATAATTGTACATTGATCACTGCGATGCTAGCTGAAAATATATATGACATGAGAGACATGTAGTAGTGGCCCTCTCAAACAATCAAACAAACCTGGCGCAGCAGCTGGCGTCGAACTCAGTTCCAGAGGCACTTTCATATAAACAGGGGAACGCATGAATGAGGTAGTGGTAACGTAGGATTATGTATAATCGCACGCCTCTAAAATTACCATGTCCATCAGATTGGGTACCTTCTCTGTTTTGCAAGGCATTAATGGGGTAGTGGTAACCTGGGTCGTTGCCATATTTCATGTTTGTCGACCCGCCGGGGGTTCGATTCCCCCTTAATGCATAGATAAAGAGAAAGGAGATAATTCTTTTTTCATAGTCTCTCGATTGCTGTAACCATCTGTATATTCGTTGACTGCGTAGGCGAACATTGCGCCGAGAGTCGAAAGTCAAAATCGCAGAAATAATATAGGATTATGTATATATGGATGTGAGTCGTTCAGTGTACAGGAAAAAGGAAGAGAATGAGTGGCTTGGAAGAGGCGAAGGGGTCATTGTTGGTTGTCCTAGGCCTGTTGAAAAAGAAGGGAGGGTGTGACGATAGCGGTGCCTTGTCGGATTGGAAATGCCTGCAGGGCGTAGAGCACGAGCACGAGCACGAACGTGAGTGAGGGAGGTGATCACTGGCAGGATGCACACGTGCTACTCGCCCTCGATGCTAGAGCCTTGATGCACGGGGCATTGAGGCGTTCGTGGGTTATTAGTACCCAAAGTGAAAGCGAGCAAATGGGTCAGTTGTATTGAAAGCTAGTACAACGGACGGAATTGGGAACACGGGCGTGTTCTGACCTGACAATTTGTGCGTTTGAGATTAGTTATTGATCGGTTGTCATGTCAAGGGGGGTGCTGAGATGGTCATGCATTTGTTGGATATGATCGTTTGCAAGTTTAACGGCCAGGGTGGAGCCTCGAGTCCTGATCAGGATAAGAGGAGGTGTGATTGCTATTCTACGATGAAGAAAAACGTATTTCGAATCTCATAATTGGCGGAGTGGCGGCGAGTGAGGGTTTGTGGAAACTAGTCATACTATTCGGGGTTGGCTTGATGAACAGTAACGAA
>JAGDQM010008523.1:0-13836 GCA_017580835.1 Termitomyces bulborhizus
GCCCATGTAGTATATAAGCAGGTCAACAGAGTAGAATACTCTTTGACCTAACAATAACAGCGCTTCCCTGGTCTATATAGTAAGCCAACTGTCATCCCTTCTTGCTTGTGATTCCCTTAAGTCCTTGTCTGCCTTGTTGCCACTGCTTGCCGCTTTATAGCTTGCTTGTCGCCACCCTCACTCACTTATTCTCTTGGGCTGACCTTGCCTTGTTGGGAGTATCCCATATCACGAGCACTCCCTTACAGCCCTGTATACTATAGCCACTTGCTAATACATCTTTGGATATCCCTCTGCCAGTTGTGTGAGTTCCACAGCTCCCTGAGGTCACCCTTACACTTACCCTTAACTATAGGGAGATTAGTACCTACAGATATATATTCCATTAATGTATGTATCAGAAATCTATCAGAAAGAACTCATGAGGTTCCTTGGTAAAATTGTCTAACACAGTCAGTATAAAGGGTCTATATAGGCTTATCTCTGATATTTTGCCTTTGGATTAGGCAGCTTGTCTTGGAGGAGCTGTATCTTGGAGCTCTAAATAACAGCCCATATACATACTCTCTACTACTGAGGCTAAGTATATGGCTTTGACCTAGAGTGCTCAGCAAGCCATGTGGATGTTCAACTGGCTGCTTGATGTTGACTTGCTCCAAAATCTTCCTGCTCTTATCCATGCCAACAAAGGGGCTACAGTGGCTCAGCTGGCACCATCGTAGTCCTTAGGAGGGTCACATGATCTTCCAAGTGCAAGGTCGGGAGTTTGACTCCTGGCTAAGTGTGCCTGTGTAGAAACACCTTAGACACCATGTGGGTTATTTAATGCTGCCAAACAGCCACCACCCTCACATGTTTGCTAGGGAGGCTTTGTTGTGCAGGCCAAATGGGTTACCAATAAGCATGTGACTTAATGAATCAATGTGACCATTATGCTTGTGTCCAATCAGAAAAAAAGAGGGTCCTCTGGTGCAGAGGATTTGGGAGAGGGAAAACTGTACCTTGCTGACCAAACATGCCATAGCATGTGTAGGTGTGAAAATAGGGAGGTAAAATAAGCGCAGCTGGCTAACACCACCCACACTGATTGCCAAAGTACCAAGTAATCCATTGGTCAGAATTAGTAAGGTAGGCTTTGGGTCCTTACATCTCACATAGGCCATGGGACTCTGCTAAACACTGATCCAATCTGTTGCTGTCTAAAATGGGGGGTGTGGGACACTTCCACCAAAGTTAGCATCTGGGTGTAGGGAGGGTAAGAGTTGTAGGACCTTGGCCATCACAGCAAGCATTGACAAAAGTAGACAGGTCCAATTATTAGGATGACATGTTAATGGCAGATAGGATGGGATTTAGGTGTGAAGTAGTATGAACTCCAACAGAATCAAAATGGCCACAAGGCATAACCTGAAAAAGCATTGGGTCAGAGTACCTACCAGAGTGTCCATAATTAGTACATCCTTACATACTGCGGGAGCTAGAACACAATGCCCAAGTGAAATAATTGTGTAAAAATAGCTCTCTAACAAAATAAAACAGATTCCTCCTCCTCCTCCATGCCAACAATTCCCCTATACAGTCTCTTGCTCAATATACTAAAGGACATGTCCATGCCAAGCACATTGACATTCAGATTATATTTGCAAACATGTCAAGAAATGAGATATTGATGTTATACACATCCTATTCACCAAGAATCCAGCTGACCTCTTCACCAAGCCACTTTGTTGATCCTGCCACAAACACCTTGTTTAGTTGTCGAACCTCCAGCTGTAGCTTTGAGTCTGGGGGAGTATTGCAGTGTGACTCTCAGCTGTGCTTGGTTTAAGTTAAGACCCTTGTCTGCAATGTTTGGGAGATCCAATTGTTCCTTATTATGGATGCCATTAATGGCAAGTCAATATTCCATTCATGCTTCTCATATTCAATCTGCTGACTCTTTTGATTCCCTTACTGCCTGCTGTACCACTGTCTCTGGTGGGTCATCAGGTCTGCCTCTTTCAGTAAGGATTGGGATGCATGTTGACCTCCATAACTTAGTCATCACAATGTTCACATGGTTCATTGACTCTAGGCATATCTGGGATGATAGGAACTGGTTCAGCTATTTCATTGGTTATTGGAACCAATTTGTCATCATCATCTGGGGTTATGAAAAGTTGGTCTACTGCTCCCTATGAGATTGTTTGATTGACAGTGTATCTGCAGATATCTGGGCAGCAGCCCACCAAAATCGGACAGCAAGCCTGCAGAGAAAATTTCTAGTTGTTAACCTCAGTATGCAAAGCAGCACTCTCCCATAACCTGTTGAGAGTTGACACCTAGAACATGAGTAAGTACTCTGGGCCTCAGTTATCATGTACTTGACTGATATTAAACCTACCTAGAACATGAGCAAGTACTCTGAGCTAGATAGTTGTAAGTACAGTATCTGTGTTGGTTATATATTTCACTTACCCTCAGTCATTGTATACTTGACTGAGGGTAGTATTTGCTGTCTGTAGGTATATATATTCCATTATCTGTACCAAGGGTGAAATAAGGAGAAATAAATGAACATATATTGACCCTTCCATCAGTCATCAAAGCTTACGGTGTATTGGCATCTAACATGTCCTGAGCTCTTTTTTGCTCACTCTCCCTCCTCTCCAAGTATGGTCAATCTATCAACATTCAAACTATAGCTAACTTCTTATTGTATCTTGATCTCTTTCAATATGTAGCCTATATTTCAACTAAATACACATATGAGTTGCCTTGGCAGCCTGTTTTCACCATTCACTTATCTTCTGAATTCTCTCAGCTGCAGAGGCCTATTCTACCTGCATTGTATATAGTCAAAATGCAATCAAGATGTTACTCCTACCTCATTTGAATGCTGTTGTGGCCGTTGCCTTGCCAGTTGCCAGTGTTGCCAGCCTATCAACACATGTCAAAACAATTTCCTTATACTAGGAGGGCACGTCATAGCAACCATGTCCATCATTACCCAATCCGACACCTCTTGTCTCCACCACTCCTCTCAGTGATCCTATTAGCAGGGGTCTGTTTGGGCTCTAGGCTATCTTTTCAGTATGTGGTTTGCATTAAATAGGTTGGTTCTCAAACTGAACTGAATTTTGGCCACACGAGTTATCAGCGTCTTTGAAGATGAAAATACAAAAATAATTTGCATCATCTGTACGACCCTGAAAAGTGTCAATAACTTGTTGCCTGTCAGGCATGTATCAGGGTATGAGAATATTCAACAACTGTACGGAGCTGTTGTGACGCAAGAAGCAAGTATGTTTTCTTGAAGAAAAAGTCATCCCTTTCCTACATAACTTGACAAAGCAAATGATATGACCCCCACAGAAACTCAGAATCTAAACACTTGAGACAAATTTTGAAAACGTAATGTGCAATTAAACAGGATTGTATGTAAGACATCCATCAGAGAGGATTTGGGAAATCACAAGGGCAGCATCATGAGTTTTGGTCAAGTACAACACAATCCTCGACTAGAAATAGCGTCATCAATAAGAACCATGATGCTCGTATATAAAAGCAACAACGTGATATTCTGTATCCACATCAAGTGCCCTCACAAGGCTTGCTAACACCTGAAACCTGGATTTGGTGCGCTGGGCACGATTTGAGAAGGTCAGGCATTGTGTTCATGATCTTGCCAGACATCAGTTGCTTCGTCGGAGAAGGGGTTCCGCTGATTTGACTCTTCTTCCGTGGTATCATTAGCTCAAAGTATCGCAGTGGTATCTTCGAAGACATACCTCGGTTGCTGTTGGACTGCTGGATTTGTTGTCCCACGGTAACTTTAAGAATATTGTCAGCACTCAGCTGCAAAAGATGATGGTGTTGACCACAAAAGGCGAAAACCTACCATTATTTTGTTCTTCACGCTGCGCTGCTCTTTGACGTTCAGCATTTAGTGCTCTTGCAGCTGCAGATTGGTTCTGAAGCCAGTCAATCATCAAAAATGCAAATGATGCGCATGCTTCCTACTCTGATTCTGATTATCATCTTGAACGTTTTTTTCTCCAAACTTCGAGCATCCTCGAGTAACTGTCTGTACTTCTTGTTTCTGACAAAGTAATTCTTGTTCGAATTAGGAGGAGCATCTTCCACACTGGCATCAAATATGTCATTTAGCCTTCATAAGACAAAATCATAAGGTTGAAAGCTATCGTCGAAATTCAAAGCAATCAACTCACTCGCGACACCCTTGCTCGAGTTCTTTATACTCATCCGAACTCAGATCAAGGGCAAATTCCGCGAGATCATTCCAAGCGGTTAATAACTGGTCCTTCGATGTATGGAGATGGGTAGTAATTTGGGAAGGATCATTCTTTCGGAATGCCCCCATGGTACAAACGCCGGTGACACAGTTGACGATGTTGGATACTCCAACAACAATGTTGAAAGTCTCCATAGGGAAAATTTGGAACGTTTATCGAACTTGAGCGGTGCGCGAGGATTGAGGGTTGTTATCAGGCTATCAACCTCTGATTCTCTGCCTTTTAATGATGTCTGTCGCACCATGAGATGCAGATGCCTGAGTTGGAACAATTACATACTTTCTATATACATCCGGGCTTCGTAATCTCGATCGATCATCCATGGCCAAATCTATATTATCCATCTGCTCACGCTTGTCACGTCCAATTGACAAGACGCGTGTATTTACCAGATTTGAACAACAGCATATATCCTTTACCATTTCCATAACAATAGAGCAATTGGATGGCAGTGATCCAGCATCTCCCAGTGACATTTCCTTCCTACCGATGACCAATCTAACTGCGTTAGGGAAATACAACGCAGCGGAGCTCAGCAACGTTGAAATCTTTTGGCGCGACCATTACAACTTTCTCAAAGAGCGAGGGTACAAACTCAGGAAGCGCTATGATCCAGAATGGGTACCATCTTGGTTGAATACCAATAAGAAGCCAAGACATTGTGAAGATGGACATCATATCCAGGTAAGCTATGCCTGTTAGGTGCATGATGTTCTCGACGCTTTCTCCATCATATAGCACGGCCAAGCTCTGGATGCAACCCGCACCGACGGTACTATTGTAGTTTTGAAGCGAGTTGACCTCGACAAACATACAAACGAGATACCTGTCGCCAGACATCTCTCGTCCGGAACTTTTGCCTCAAATACACGAAACCACTGCGTTCCTGTTCTGGAAGTCATTGATCCACCCGAAGGTTCTCATATAGCGTTCATAGTTATGCCGTTTCTTCTCGAATTTGATCTACCTACATTTGAAACTATCGGGGAAGCTGTTGGGTTCTGCAAGCAGATATTCGAGGTCCTTAATGTCTTTGTCACGTATTCGCCAACCTCACTCAGTCTTAATTCAGGGTTTGCATTTTTTACATGAAAACAACATCATTCATGGGTACGTCCCCTATGCCAGCCATGCGTACAGTATTGATTTTTCACTATACATAGAGATTGCAAATCCGATAACATTCTGACAGATTCCTCATGCCTTTTCGACTCCCCGCCTCACCCAGCAGAGGAAAGTATGAAACGAGATTATACTGGAAGGGTATCGGTACTGTTTTCTCGTACCTTGAAACCAGTCAAGTACTATTTCATCGACTTTGGCCTATCCAAAATCTATCGACCCGAAGATGCTCCTTTCCTAGAGCAACCTCCATGGGGCGGAGATAAGACTGTTCCAGAGCATCTGATACCCGACCCTCCTCCTTGCGATCCATTTGCCGTGGACATTTATTGTCTTGGAAACTTCCTGAGACAGTACTTTCTCGATGTGTGTTTGATATCCTTGTCATCTTCTATGTGTGAATATCTGATTGAAAAACCAGGGGCTGGACGGGGTTACTACTAGGCCTCCGCCGCAAGGTTTTGAATTCCTTCGTGAGCTCATCACAGACATGGTGAATACAAATCCGATAAAGCGCCCCCGGATGTCCGAAGTTGTCTCTCGATTCGACGCGATTGTCTCGGGGCTTAAGAACAGGAAGCTGCGCTCACCGTTTATTCGCACTGGTAGTCAACTTGGGATTTTTGATATGGTGATACATTGGTGCAAACAATTATCTCGTACGGCGCGTGGTATACCCGCTGTACCCACTCCGACAAACTAACGTCAGGCCATTCATCGACATGCCGAATTGAAGTCTCGTGAACATGAGGAACATACACGTACAATGGCTGATAATTTACCAAAATTTAATTATAGTGTGACAATGAAGAGAATGCTTGAGCTGTACTCCTTGGCTACGGTTGTAGGTGTATGATCGGAGATTTGTTTTGGAATACATAGATTACCAATTACCAATTGCAATCAGCCGCCGGAAGGTTTCCTCTCAACGATCCGGATAGTAATCGTTGTTTTCTTTCCGGAATCCTATGTAATGTTTTCTGGGGAGAGACAAAGGTATATACGTAACGGTGTTGATTGACATCGCGGATTGCGATGAGACAACGTTGTAGATAGGGTTACGAATAAGCAACAGAATAAATGAGGTAATTGTGAATGCAGGCATACCGCAAATGACTGATGATTGATCCCAGTACATTCACTCTCCTCCACAAACTCGATCTCCAAGTCTGACAGATGATCAGAACTGTCTACTTCAGCTTTGGTTGCCTTCTCAAGTCTTGCTTCTCGTGCCCGTGCAGCTGCAACCTTGAGCTTTGTGTTGCGCCGATTCATAGACAAGACTGTATACGTGTTCGACTTTCTGTATGTCACTGCGACTACAAACATTACCGGTCAGCCAATTCCGCCGCTGTCCATACGTTTGAGAACACAAGAGGGTCGACATCAATCTTGATCTTCGGCGGCCGTGCCTGAGAAAAAGACAATATAATACTTATCGGCAGCCCTTGCACCGTGACGGGGTAAATACCCATGGTTCTTGCTTTGGTAGCGATTCGAAGCAATTGTGAACCGCGCTTTCCATTGCTTGCCTATGATCCATGACGACGACCCAACTGAACTCTCTCCAGGAGAAATATTCTGGCGCGACCACTACAAGTTTCTCAAAGACCGTGGCTACACCTTCAGGCAGCGATACAATCCTGACTGGATACCGTCATGGCTTAATACGACTAAAGACTGGTCAGACTGCGAAGATTCCCTTCTTCCATGCGTACGCACTGTTTCCCACTTCCAGGTAAATTCACCAACGCATTAGTGGAACAGCGTTTTCAGATTCTAGATGCCACCCGCACCGATTGTTCCCTCGTAGGGCACAAACGACTTGACATCGAGATACATCAAAATGAGATTCCTATGATCAACCATCTCTCCTCTCAAACGTTTTCCTCGAACCCGCGAAACCACGGTGTGCCTATTCTGGAAGTCATCAATCCAGATAAACTTCACATTTACAAGATCATTGAACTTCCTTCCAACTCTTTTCAGGCTCACGCTGAAGATCAAATCAAAAAGGGAGACATTGGGGATATACAGATGATGATCTGCATGAGCAGAGAAGGGAACCAGCAGCTTTTACATGCTTCTCCAAAGTGATATTAGTTTCAAACACATAGTGGGATTCTATGAATTTGAGCTTGCATGCATTGATTGCAATGCAAATCCAAGCTGTGATCTTCACTCAATATTCAAGCATCTATTGATGTCTATTCTCGGCTTTATCTTTTGCTTTGTATCCCTGATCCCACAGACTGTTGCTGCACATGAAAGATTGCTTTGTGAAATTGAATAAGTTATCAAAATTGATACAGGAAGGACCCTATGCTGGTGTCACCTCGGAGATTCTGTCGAGGACACAGAGAGTTCGATATTCCAACTCACCGCCGCTCAACATTCTGTTATATATCTGGAAGTACGTCACCATCGACCCTACGTTCGTGTCCATCTCCTCCCATTGAAACATCATTTTCATTGTCTCGCTTACCCTTTCAACTTACCATATCACACATATCACACTTGCCATAAATGTGGCCCTCCATTGTCATATATACGACCATTAGCTATCGAGACCCTCAGTCAATCATATACTGACTGAGGGTAAGCTGAATAGTTCATTTCTCTACCAAACACATAACTAATACGCTATCGGATAGTTACCTTGTCTATCAGGTAGCGCAGTCAATCATATACTGACTGAGGATCAGAACTTGTCTATCAGGTAACTGTTACTAAGAGTATCGAGTTCCAGCACATTCAAGGCAAGCTAATGTTATGATAGACTCGTAGCTGTGGCGGCGGCGTTTCCGGCAAGCGACCGCTTACTAACACATTCCTTTTATATTTCCCATTTCCCTCTCTGGGTGGAGCCAACCCTCGATCGGTGCTGTATAGTTATTCAGCCACCGACGAGGGTTAGTAAAAGTAGCATTACCATTTAATAATACCCTCAGTTCTATTCTACAGACTGAGGGTATGTCTATCTTACTTATCTTATTTATCCTTATGCTTACCGTTTCCTGTAGACACTATACTTAGCTACGTTCTACAGGTCAATATATCAGTTCTATTCTACAGACTGAGGACACTATACTTAGCTACTTTCTACAGGTTATAGGACCCCGTTAAGCACTTTGCTCACTGAAAATTGCTGCGACAACGACAACAACCCAACTTCACATTTCCACATGACTTCAAACTGGAGGAAACAACCCTCCCATATTCCCGGACAAGTGCATGTTTGATGGCACAAATTATATCGCATTCAGGGACCAAGTTACTCTAGCTGCATGTTTAAAAGGGGCAAAAGGATACCTCAATGGTACAATCCAAGACCCCACCACAAAAGAGGAGACATCCGGCTCCTCACCATCCCTGAAAGTCCCACTTCCCTCAGACCAAGAAAAGGGGGAGTGGTGGAATCCACATCCGACCCCCCAAGAATGGGAGATTTGAAACACATGGGCGCTGGCCCTTATTGTCTACAACACCAAAAATCCTATTGGGATGGGAATCAAGATGTCAGGTTCAGCTGCCAGTGCCTGGTTAGCTCTCAAAGAAAATTATGGCACCGTCTCTGACCTGGGAGCTACTGCGGCTGATAATGCACTTTGAGCAACAAAATACACCAACGGGATGGACTTCCCAGAACATATCAAGGACCTCCGTGAGAAGTGGAATATGGCCATCAAAAAGGGTGCAGACATCTGGGACAACCACTTCCGAGCTATTGTCATCTCCTCACTTCCAGCCTCCTGGAATTTCATTGTCCCTTCACTCCACATGGCTGAGACATTGGTCAAACTCATCGCGGGTCTTATGGTCCACTGGGAGCGCCTAAAAGAACAAGCTGGAAGTAATATGCCTGCGTCATCCACTCTACTTGCAAAAACAAATCCTCAGGCTCAACAAAAACCCATATGCGTTAACCCAAATTGCAAAAGAACGGGACACACTGTAGAAAATTGTTACTGGAAAGGAGAAGGAAAGGAGGGGCAATTCCCCCAAAATTTTGGACGCCGGAGAAACCAGACTTCAACCAATTCTTCAAATAATACCTCCAACTCCACCTCCAGCTCGACAACTGTGAATCTTGCTAATGCATCCTCAAATCTTCCTGATGGGCACATGACCTATGCACTAGTCACCAACTCAAACTTTGAACCTTCCAAAATTGTTAGTGGAGATGCTCAGGTTCCCCAGATCTCCACTCACATGTTCGCTCTCAAAGCAGGAGGAAAAACCTTGACTTATGCTGACTCTGGAGTGACAGATCACTGTTTTGTCAACTGGTTAGAGTTTGAGACATATGAGGAGTACTCGACCCCCAAGCAGGGGGTGTCAGCAAACCGCAGGGGAGTCTTTCACATACTGGGCTCAGGTACTGTGAAGAAATCCGTCACGTCTAACGGAGTCAAGTCAAATCTTGTCTTTAGTGGTGCCCTACACACACCTGAGCTGTCTGCAAACCTCATCTCCATCAGGAAATTTGATGACCTTGGGTTTTCCATGCTATTTGGTGGGGGGAAAGCAACATTCAGCGACCCCAGCGGGAAGACTTTCATGGTGAGAAGCAAGCAACATTGCATGTACCTCCTTGACTTCTACCCTTTTTCCTCCCCGACTATGACTTCACCTCAATCCATGACTGCCATGGTAGCCCAATCCTTGAACCAACCAGCAGATCTTGATGTTTGGCACCATCGTTTTAATCATGCGAGTGTCCAATCTATATGGAAGTTGGCATCAAAAGCTATGGTTGAAGGTCTCAACATCACTGGGAAGCTCGAACTGCCAGGTATCTGCGAAGACTGCATCTACGGAAAACATACAACCAGACCTTTTGATGGAGAATCAGAGGATATCCTTACCACGGGTACAAAAGTCTACATTGACTTGTGGGGGCTGGCCAGCATGGTCTCCTTGGGTGGGGCAAACTACCAAATGATGTTCACAGATGCTGGGTCTTTGAGGCTACAAGCCACGTTTCTTTCAAACAAGGCTGGAGAGACTACGTTAGCAGCTTTGAAGATCTACATTTCAGAGGCAGAGCGGCAGACTGGGAACCCAGTCAAGATTGTCCAGGTCAACAATGGGTCGGAGTGGGTTAACCAGCACTGGAGGGCCTTTTTCAAGACTTCTGGCATCATCTTCAAGCCTGTTGTGCCCTATGCTCATTCTTAAAATGGAGTTGTTGAGCGATCTATCTGCACAGTGTATGATGGAGTTTGTTTCCTCCTTGCAGATAGTGGTCTCCCCAAGAACTTATGGGCCAAGGCTGCCTCAGTGGTGATCTACACCAGGAACCTCCTCCCATCTAGTCAACACCCAGATGTGATTCCTGAGGAGAAGTGGACAGGCAAAAAGCAGGATGTGGGACACTTACGTCCATTTGGTTGTATTGCATATGCCAGGGTCCCCAAGGAATTAATCAGATCAAAGCTTGACCCCAGATCTGTAAAATATGTCATGGTTGGTTACTCTACCCATGGATACCGCCTCTATGACAAGAACACTTGCCTCATCATCACTAGTTATGACGTTATTTTTGAAGAGGGAGTGGGACACTGGTCTGTGGCTTACCCTGATGAGGATGGCCTCATATCCTTGACCCCAATCCCTGTTAATCCTGCAGCACCACCTATCCCTCCCCCTTGACCCCAGATTGCCCCACGCATTCAAGCGTCTGATGGACCGTTGCACCCTCCAAGGGAAGCCCCGTTGGAGATCAATTCCCCTGCTACTCGGCCTCCTGAACTTACAGATTTGCCAGTTGCTCTGAGGAGATCAGCTCGGAATGTTTGCCCAACCCATGGTCGAGGCCAGGGAGACTTTGGATGCGCAGTGCATGGCTTGAGAGGCGGGGGAAGAGTGGGCAGAAGGGAGTGATGATGCTGAGGCCTTGTTTACGACTGCATTTGCTTTTTTGGCCTCTACTACGACCAACTTGGATGGCGCAACCTGAGTTCCCAAAACTTATTGGGAGGCAATGAAGTCCCCAGATCTGTGGGGACCAGCTATCAAGGCTGAACTTGCGGTTATGGAAGAGAAGGGGGTGTGGATCCTCATTGATGAAGCCAAAGTCCCTGCTGGAAAGAAGATTGTGGAATCAATGTGGGTGTTCGCCAACAAGTTCAACTCAGAGGGAGAAATCACCAAACAGAAGGCCTGGTTGGTTGCCAAAGGGTATACACAGGTTCAGGGAGAGGACTTTGACAAAGCTTATGCATCGGTGGTTTGCCTTGAGTCAATGAGGATGTCAGTGGCAATTGCGGCTTTGTTGGGATTGGAGCTTTGGCAGATTGACTTTGTGTCAGCCTACTTGAACAGCAATCTGGAACACACTGTGTATATGCGTCCTCCACCTGGTCTTTGAAATGCAGAGGAGAAGATGCTACATCTCAGGAAGACCATCTACAGCCTCATGCAGGGAGGGCACAATTGGTGGCACGTCCTTGACAATGCTTATGACGCTCTGGGCTACCTTGCCTCTAGGGCCAATGGCTGTGTTTGCTATAAGCGCATCAGACACAAACACACTATTACCAATAATTACAACAACAACGTCCTCAGAGTTTCATCAACCAAGGAGGGAGCTAGCATTGCAAAAGCAGAGCTTGGGTCAAAGTTCAAGATTAAGGACATGGGGGAACTCAGCTACATTCTAGGAGTCCGAGTTGACAGAGACCCATCCACCAGCAACATCTCACTATCCCAACAAGCTTATCTGCAGAGGATGCTTGAACACTTTGGCTTTGACCGCTCTAACCCTCGATCCACCCCGCTACCCACTGGTCTTGTTCTCACTGAGGCAAATTCCCCCCAATCTGACTCTGACCATGATTACATGAAGGACAAACCCTATCGAGAGGCTTTGGGGTCGTTAATGTGGGCTCAAGAAGCTACTCGACTAGATCTTTCTTACGCTGTTGGTTTGCTCGTGAGATTCCAGAATAAACCTGGACCTGCACATTGGAAGGCACTCTCCCATGTTATGCAGTATGTGAATGGGACTCTGGACTATTGCATCACCTACCAACAAGGAATTGACATCAAGCCGATGGGGTTCGTGGATTCAGACTATGGAGGAGACCTTGACACGTGTAGGTCTACTGGAGGGTATGTTTTCACCATGGCTGGGGGAGCGGTCTTGTGGAGCTCCAAGAGGCAACCCACCATCACTCTCTCCACTATGGAAGCTCAGTACATGGCCTTACTCTCTCCACTATGGAAGCTGAGTTTATGGCCTTGACTCGCAGCGCCCAACAGGCTCTCTGGATGTTCAACTGGCTTCTCAATGTCGATCTGCCCCAGAAACTCCCGGTTTTGCTCTGGATCGACAATTCACCTGCTATGTCACTTGCTCAGTACACAAAAGGGCATGCTCATGCAAAACATGTCAATATCTGGCACCACTATATTTGTGAATGAGTCAAAGAAGGACAGATTGAACTTCTCCACATCCCTTCCTCTGAAAATCCTGCCGACCTCTTTACCAAATCCCTCCCACACGTGCTCCACACCCACATGATCCATCTTCTTGGTCTCAAGCCCCAGCTCGAGTCAGGGGGAGTGTTATGATAGACTCATAGCTGTGGCGGCGGCATTTCCGGCAAGCAACCGCTTACTAACACATTTCCTTTTATATTTCCCATTTCCCTCTCTGGGTGGAGCCAACCCTCGATCGGTGCTGTATAGTTATTCAGCCACCGACAAGGGTTAGTAAAAGTAGCATTACCATTTAATAATACCCTCAGTTCTATTCTACAGACTGAGGGTATGTCTATCTTACTTATCTTATTTATCCTTATGCTTACCGTTTCCTGTAGACACTATACTTAGCTACGTTCTACAGGTCAATATATCAGTTCTATTCTACAGACTGAGGACACTATACTTAGCTACATTCTACAGCTAAAAGGTGCACTCATGCTCATTCATGAAACCAGTGATAGACCATATAATCTACCATTCAAACATAATAGGTTTGGAGCTATACTTCAGAGTTTGGTTCAAAAGATAGAGGATAGTATGGCCTTCATGAGTTAACCAACTACTTGCAAGTTTACAAACACCTTGATTTACTCTTAGTGGCAGAGGTATGGTCAAAGCCTTTCTATTAGCACCAACAGTCAATCACATAGTATACTGGGTAAGGAATCTGTAACGCTAAGTAAGTACTACTGCCTCAGCCTCTAGGAAAAAGACTGTATTTGACCTGTAACACTAAGTAAGTACTACTGCTACAGATCAGGAGTAAGTAGTAGTTTGTGATAGATAAAGTAATTTTACGTACCCTCAGCCTCTAGGAAAAAGACTGAGGGTTCGGAAGGGCAATCCTTCCGATAGAAGGTTGGGTGGCTGAGAAAACTATACAGGCCGATCGTGCCCGATCGACCTGGAGAAGTAAACAAGTAAATAA
>JAGDQM010008524.1:2683-13695 GCA_017580835.1 Termitomyces bulborhizus
TGAAATAGATAGTGTATCTGTGTCTGTGTCTCTCTATAGACGAATTACTTTTGTTGATCTGGTCGTGGTGAATTGAGGGGAGTTGCAGTACGGGCAACGTGATGTGGCACGGTGGGTGGGCGAGTAGTGCTGGGGCGAATCGGAACTGGGTATGGATGACTCGCCAGGTGATGTCAAACCAGGAATGTGCGGAGGGAGTGAAGGGTAGATGAAGGGAAAAGGAGCATCAGAGGACTACCACCTCAAGATCCCTTCATAGATAGAGTACATGACGGCGGCGTTCGGTACGACACGCATGAGATGCGCACTGAGACCTCCATACAATGACCGTGCACCTTCCTCTGCGATAACAAGACGGAGAGTCTGTATCAGTCCAGTGTATTTGATCACACCATTGACACTTGGCTGCCTCAGCCGTGTTCGTAGCACCTTAGTTGATGCATGTGAGCGATAGTACATCTGGGTGATTAGAGACGCACCTCATGAGGATATGTTATGAGACTCGCAACACATTTAGCCGTGCCGGCGCTCGCAAGCATACCTAACCACTCCACAATACCACCTCTACCCTCCGTAGCCGCAGAAATTTTCTTCAGCCGCTCATACAGGACCCATTGGATAGTTCCCTCCGTGACGCCCAAGTAACTGGCACTAAGGCCTTTATAGAATCCTCTTATGCCCTCATTTTTCATGATATCTTTGATGGTTTTCCAGCTGCTACCGAGCATTTTCTGGCCTGAGACGTTCTCGTGTTTGTTCGTGGACAACTGAAGACGGGTTTTAACGACCCATATTGGATTCGTTGCTGTACCAGTGACGATCCCAGCAATTGCGGCAGCGGTGAGGTGCACATACGCATTCTCCTTGCCGTCGTTGAAATGGTTGGCAATGATGTGCTTCCCGTTGCCGTATGTGTAGAAGTTGATAGAACGTGCTGGAATAACACCGACGAGAGTTGGACCGAGGCCCTTAAACAGGGCTTTAGGCGACTCTTCGCGGTAGATGTCCCTGTATTGACAGAGGTTTAGCTCCACCGATGTCATAATTGAGCTGCGGTAGGAAGACAGACCGTAGGATGTGCCCTGTCTCAACGAAATTGTAGAGCAGGCCACCTTGCCGTGGACCACCGACTACGACACTTCCCCCGTTCGTCATCATCCCAACTGATGTGCTCTTTTCATGAAAGAGACTGGACTGCAGCCGCGTTTTCACAACGTCGAATGGGCTCGTTACAATCGCGCCACACATGCCTCCAAGCCTTTGAAGGTTTTGAGTATCTTTTCTTGCCCTAGACAAGCCTTAAAGGTGACGTACCCTCCAGCTACGAAGTGCTGCCATGATTTAGCAGGTAAAAATGTGGTTCTGGCTGCAGATGAATCAGACATGATACTTTTGGATAATAGGGTCTCAGGAATTTAAGGGGGAATGTGAGGCTCAAGGAAGAATGAAGGAAAAGAGAGGAGTGCCCTCGAGCGGCGACGGTGAGGACGATGAGCACTTGGAAGAGTGATGCCTGTCGACAAATTCTCCTCGAATTTTTAGACGCATCACGTGCGTGTCGGTCGCGGATTACTCTAATTTGGATCGTTGTGTGTTCGAAGAGTCGCCCTTTATAAACTTGCTCAGACCTCTGAAGCCCTTATAATAGACTATTATCTAGCCAACGGTGACAGCCACGTACCTGGCCCAGAAGAACACGGAAGATTAATTACCGTTCGAACGGCACAAAAGGAGCAGCAAGAATGTTCGTTCTTTCAATATTGAAGGTATTCTCCTATAAACTCACGGACATACATTCAATTAGACTGAAGAATCCTAAGGATACAGTAGCTATACATCCATCGAACTTCGGAGCTCCAATGGACCAGGCACTCATCGTTGAACTAAACAAGAAATATGCTAACCGCGTCCTTCACGATGTCGGACTATGTATCTGTGTATTCGATCTAACTGAGGTGGGAGAAGGAAAGGTTCGTTACGGAGATGGTTTTCTCTGGTATAAATGTAAGCATTACCTTCTCCTAGCCCCCCAAAGCAAAGCTGGAATCATGATAACCATAGTGGTCTTTCGAATGGTTGTATTCAGACCGTTCACATCGGAAGTTATTGTTGCAAAAGTCAAGTCCTCGGACGAGGAAGGAATTAGACGTATGTTCCTCTTTCAAAGATACGAAGGTTTTCCGGTCTAAACAAGAAACTCCGTTCAGTGACCGTTGGATTCTTCGACGACATATATATCCCAGCATCTTACCTCCCCCAACCAACAGCATTGTACGTTCCTCGTCCATCCACACCATTTAATGCCCATAAGCCTCTCCTACAGTGATCCAAACGAACGCGCCCATTTCTGGCTACCCGACTCCGAACTCGCTTCAACACACGACATGCTCGACACTCCTGTTGCAGAGCGTATGTACATTGACCAAGGCGAAGCTGTGCGCGTGCGCGTGGAGACGGATGAATTCTACGATGACGAACCTGGACCACCGAAAATGGCGGAGGGCGTACAGATTAAGACTGAGGCGAAGAGAGCGCCGTATAATATCGTCGTTCGTTCTTGTTCTTTTTATGTAGATGTTTGCTGTGCTTATTTGATTGTAGTGTTCAATCGCAGAGCAAGGACTTGGTCCTTTAGTATGGTGGAGCGGTGCACAAGGTGGCGAGCCTATGGACGAAGGTTGAAGTTAGCCCCTTTCCTCGGAACTCAAAATCCGAACATACCAGGACAAGATGTAAAGACCATGTATACTATCCATCTAATTGGGCGCTCACCTTTTTAAATAAACGTCTATTTCCAAGCTTCACAATGGGACGACTCGTGTAGAAATTGGCGCACGGACAGCATCTCTCCTCGGAATGTAATATCCATAATAATTATTCGTCGCTCTTTTCTCACGCAACGCAGTCTTAATTTGCAGAGGACGCAATAGAGAATATGTAGGTCAGGAAAAGGTGCGGTCGTCATTGTCAAGCTTAAGATGAACTCTCCTGCCAAAATCACTACCACACACCCTGATCGAGTATAAGCTTTCGAGATCTGTAAACATCTTGACGATCGTGGATTCAATATTCCAATGGGCCCCATGCGTACAGGGCTGCTCTGAATCCCAGTTGATTTATCAGATCAAGACTGTCACAGAGACCTTCAAGCCTTCAAGGGGATCGCAGCTGGCTTGGCAGTGTTTGTTGGCTGCGGTGTTGGAACACCTTCTCAGAGGCTTCTCTAATCATCTCATACCTTGAGTATCTGGGCTGCTAGTGACATCGATGTGTCAGGCTTGATGCCAGGCGGTCCCTGGTAGGCCGGAATACGACACAATTATCGTTTGTCCTCGTGTAGTTTCACCCACCTCCTGATCGCCTCGGCACCACGGGCGATGGTCCCGTCTATAGCCGGGCACCGCACTAAAGTACAGGTATAGGAGGAGTCAATTCTTCGTCCAGGTCGTTCAAGTTCATATTTTTGAGAGGAATTAAGTATCCAGTAGTTCAGAATGTATATCAGCTATGGATCTCTTTGGCATGCTGCGACGGACGGTCAATCAGATCACATCATCTCTCCTCTTAGAATTTACAAGCGGAGCGTGAAAGAAGAGTTCGAACGATTCGAACGACCGTCTTTTCGGCAATTCATCAGGCGGTGCTCAGATTTCCCTCAAAAAAAAAGTAAACTGAACGACTTGAATTGAGTACCCCTAGTCTGATTTCTCCTTTCATGTTCCACTGTGAATTTGCAATTCCCCGTTTGATCCAAAAGAGATCCAGCAGATAGATGCAGAACAGGATGGTCGACATCCGAAATCATCAAGGTTGCGAAAAGAGAGGGGTCCACAAAATTCCGCAATCTATCCAGGAACGACATAAATCTGTACTCATCCGAAATCATACATACGAAGCGGAAAACTTAGGGGATATTATGTGTGTAGGTGGCTTCAATTGATTCGGAAGACATCACGAACTGTTACCCTCGTTCGCAGGTAATTTATGTATATTCGCAATGTCAAGAAATATGAACTGAACAGAAAATTGAGTATCCCTAACAACATAATAAGTGGTAGCTACAGGTGAGATGCAAAAAACACATGAATAACTGGAGATATGTCACCTGGCGTCAAAGAGGACGACAATACAAACATAAGAGGGGACCTCGGATGTAACAAGTAGACTTCGGAACGGAACTCCGGGAGTTGTCCATGCCATAACTATAACCATAACCATCTATAAATAGCCAACGCTCCCAAAAATTGATTCTTCAGGGGAAAGTCCTCAGATTCGCCATTGAATGGATGTATGTAACCCGTTCTTTTACATACAATACTGTTCGAGATCGTCGCTGCATTGGACTTGGACAATCTGGTGCATTCTAGAAGCGCGTTTTTAACCATCTCTGCCGCGATGCTCCCATCCTTCGCCTCCTTGATAGTCTCGTGCATCTAGACATTGTTACGTCTTCTTAAGTGTCCTCCAGGCTCTGGTATCCTCCTGTCCTAATCTTGTTCGATCGATGTTCGCATTGGAACACACTATAAATTCTGGTTTACTACAAACGTACATGTCGAGAGCCTCTTGTGCATACAATGCTCCCAGCCTTTGTCTCTCTTCTGTGCATAGCCTACGTAGCCTTCGCCACAGTCCAAACCTCCGTTTCCAGCGTCATTTTTGCAACTGCGACCCCTGCTTCACCAACGCAAGCAGCGCTGCCCCCTAAGCAGGCATGGTGTCCGTCTCAAATATTCTGCGCCGGGAAGGTACGGCATACGCCTCTTATAGGTCTCTAGCCATTAAACCACTTAAAGCTTCTGCAAACCGTAAACATCGCGCATATATATCCCGACGACAAGATTTTCGTAGACAAAGTTCGTCTTGCGCTTTTTCATTCCGTCATCACTGCTGACATTATTTTTCTTTGTTTCCAAATTCTGTTCCATAGCCGACCAGTAAAGCCGCTAAAGAGGTCCTACAGAGCTTTCAGAAAATTTCTTCCTCAGCAACATATGACGAAGTTGCAAAGTTCGTTGAGAATAACTTCAAAAGGGAGGGCCTTGAATTAGAAGCACTCGAAGTTTCCAACTTCAAATCTAATCCAGCTTTTCTGAATAATGTTACTGCTCCCATCATGAAGGCATTTGCGCGGACTGTGCATAACTATTGGAAGCAACTTGTTAGACGTACAAACGCATCTACTGTGTGCAACGGTGGCTCAACAGGATGTGAAAGCTCTTTGATCCCCCTTAACCACACTTTTGTAGTTCCTGGTGTGTGTTTCCTCCTTTGCCATGATTGAATGTTCTAGAAATTGATAGCCCATTTCAAGGCGGTCGCTTTAGGGAACAGTACTATTGGGACAGCTTTTGGATAGTCGAAGGTCTTATCGAATCAGAACTCTACGATATTGTAAATGCTACCCTTCAAAATTTCATGGATGAACTAGACAACTTTGGCTTCATTCCGAACGGTGGCCGTACTTATTGTACAATCGAAATTTCTTTGAAGAACTCTCACAGCTAACGTCATTCACAATTCCAGACTTGAACAGATCTCAGCCTCCACTCTTCATTCAGGTTGACGTTTCAGCTATAATAGGTAGTTGTGCCACTGAATACACTCATGATAGATGTTATGGCGCTACGTGACAAGCAGCGGAGATAAAACAATTCTCAGACGGGCTCTTCCTCTTGCCGAAGTATGTACTAGGACGTTAACATCTCGTTTCCTCCACTCATGCATGTCCATTAGAAAGAGCTTAAATGGTGGGATGCTAACCGCTCAGTACAAGTCCAGTCTGCATCGAATGTAACATACAAAATGTACCGCTACTTTGCAAACAACAGTGCACCCCGTCCCGAATCATACCTGACTGGTTAGTCAATCTCAATCTCGCGTTGATCTCTCCATCTCTCCTGATTATAATATTCACGTGTTCGAACTGAAAGATTATATGACTGCAAATGTCTTCGGAATGGACAACACTCAAAGGGCCGCATTGTATGCTGAGCTTGCCAGCGGCGCCGAGTCTGGTAAGCAACAACTGGTCACACAAGGCTAGAAATTCTTGTTGATTGTGGTAAAATCTCGTTAGGATGGGATTACACCCTTCGATGGTTCGTGCCTATCACCACTGACGGCAGTCATGCCGACATTCGGAGCCTCAAAGTAAGGAGCACTATCCCGATTGATCTTAACAGTATACTTTGTAAGTGTATCTGCATTAGCGCCCAGTCATATACTGAAGATCAGGTTGCTCTTGCAGATAGAAATCACATCCTACTAGCTAATCTATATGGACATGATAATCGTATAATGGCTTCTTCACATCGTAAAGCAGCAGCAGCTCTCCATTCGGCTATTCTTGATCTTCTCTGGGATCCGGCGAAGGCAAGTCTTTTTTGATGACGTCAGTATACGATACACAGCCAACTTTAACCTCTAAGCTTGCGTTTTATGATTACAACCTTGACACAAAATCTAGGAACAGTCTCTTCAGCGCGGCTAATTTCTATCCCCTGTGGAGCGGCATCATTCCTCCTGAACTTCTGGCCAGCTCGGACAAGGCCTTTGCCCACTTTTCATCCCTCAATCTCGTACTTAACCGCTACAATGGGACTTTCCCTTCAACATTTATCGTTTCCGGCCAACAATGGTAAGATAATATCATTGTCATTTAATTCTGGCCTGCAATTAAACCTGAAGCTTGTAGGGATGCCCCAAACACTTGGCCTCCCCATCAGTACATTATTCTCCAAGCACTCCGCGCTCTTCCGTCGAACGTCACCTCCAGGGCATTCCCTTCACCCGCCAGCAATCAGTCTACCTTCAGTCTCATTCCCAAGGATCAACTTGGCCTCGATGAATCCCAGCTTCCCAACCAGCCACTAATCGGTGATGGAGGAAATTCCGGCATGTCCGGGCGAGCGGCGGATATCAATAGGTTGAATGGCACAGTCTTGAATGGAGGAAATGCTATTGATGGAGAGGGGTGGGCCAAGGCCTTGGAAAGACAGCTTGCAAATCGATATATAGCGAGCGTGTTTTGCAGCTGGTGAGTGTTTATCATCTTTGTATTACGTACTTTAAGAATGAGTGGACGAAGGCACGCAACTGGAGGCTCGATTGACGGGTTCTTGCCGAGATTATCCCCCGAGGAGCTCAATGTTACTCAGAGTATCAATGGCACCGGAAACGTACGACTTCTATTTTTCAGACCACCGCCTGAAAGTTCTGAAAAACTTGAGATACTTAGATGTTCGAAAAGTTCTCCAATGTCGATATCAATTCTGCCGGGCGCGGAGGAGAGTACACTGTCCAGGTAAGCATTCTCGCTCATTTACTTGCCGCGCCAGCCTTGAGTTTTTAATGGCTCAATCAGGCGGGGTTTGGATGGACTAATGGTGTCGTCCTCTGGGTTTCAAGCCTCTACGGCGGAATTTTGGCGGAACCAAAGTGTCCTAATCTCCTCGCAACGCCTGTCACAAATATAAGAAAGGTAGAAACAGAACCATTCGCTCGTATCCTCGCAGTTGCACAGGTACCTCTGTCTATGAGGTCGCTGAAGCATTGACTGGTATTTTAAGACGGATGACTTAGTGTCTGGCATTGGTTATCTTATATCAACAAGTACACAAGTGTCAGCCTGCAGCTTACGAAAGTTCAGCTTGATCAACTTGAATGAACTGCCCATAGAACTGGCCCTTAAAGAACCAGGTATCTGAATAATACAGTCGATTCAGATATGTGCCGTTCAAATATGTGCCTTTGGTCTAATTCCATTGATCTCTCAAAATTATCTGATTCAACTGAATCAAGTGGCCAGCAAGAACTGGATATGGGAAAACCAGAAGAAATCATGTAACACAATACAAGCTCTTGTAGCTTATTGTTACACACACAAGTAAATAAGATCCTTGAACATGATAGACAAGGGGAAAAAAGCAAGTTAAATTCATTGCACTCTGGCAGTTAATAATGTTTAGTCTAAAAATAATAGAAATGAACCTGTCATAGATCAGGAACAAAGCTTCTGCTACTTACCTCTCATTTCTGCTTTCGCAATGACCTGCTGTTGAATCAGGAGATGAAGACCTTGAAGGGTTGTCATTGATGGTATGTTATTGTAAATTCTATCTGATCTATACTGAGGCTGACTGAGGCCTTTAACTATAATTGCCACTAGCAACAGGGAGGTATCATACACTGTTGACCTCAACAAGCCATCAAACAAGCTGTGGCACAACAGCCAGCAGTATCTCACGCTGATAAATTGTACTTAGGCAGTACCTAATCAAGTAATATGAATAGTAGCACCCTTCTTGCAGTCACAAGGCTTTTATCAAAGTGGTCAAACTACTTTTGTATGTAACTTACATACTGATGATATTATCCTACTGGGATGCAAGGTTTGTATCACAGTACACTTCAATCAGACTGATAAAATTTATCAAGGTTCTAGAATAATTATTGGAAATAAAATGTTCTGTGTCAGCAAATTCATAATATTTACATAGATTCATTCCCTCTTGAACATATATTTTCCTTTGATTTTTTCTTATGTGAAGATAGTACTGTGCCTTGGTAAGTCAGCCAAATTCTTGCTGGCAGATACCTCTTATCAGTGGACTTCTTTGGATTAGTAATTAAGTCACTCCAGGCTTTGAACCAGTCTCTTGACGTTACTTTCAAGCTTGGTTTAAAGCACATTGACCATTTCAGATTTACATCATCTATATTAGTTTTAAGATACAATCAGTGGAGGAGACAGCACACACACTTGACTTTTTTGTTTGATTATCAATTTTTATTATCAAGTGTCAGTTGAGCCATGAACTCTTCAAAGGATTGCTATTTTGAGGTTGGATTGAGTTTAACTCAAAAGAAGGTTTAGAAAGGCTTCAGAGAGTAGACAAGTAGCTTGCAAAGGTATGCAACCCATTTAAGGGTAAGTCACATGTATTGCGAGGTGCATTAAATAGAATGATTTGAGAACATAGGATCAAGTTAGAGTGAATCTAATATCAATAATTCATGACATAAAATCTTGGGTAATTCTACTTTTTCTTGAGAATATATTTACAAGTATTATTTGATGTAAGAACATTTTCAAAGGGCAAGGAACTCTTTCTGAGTCCTCTGCACACTTATATCACTCTATGAAACTCATCCCAAAGGCTGATCTGGCATAGTACTATTAATTAGCAGATGCTGGTGCTGATCTGGCATGGCACTATTAATCAGCAGATGCTGTGCTAAGGTACACTCCTGAAAATAGGGGAGTAGGTGAGCACACACAGCAGAAGTCACACAGACAACTAGGAGTAGGAGTCATACAGATAGCCCAAAGCCACACAGGCAATATGCACCCAGAACTACATATAAATTCCAAAATCACACAGAAGCTACCTGAACACTGAGCGGACAATGTCCTGCTTTCATGCAGAAAATGCCAATAATTGGGGTAAACAAAACTTGAATTACTCTTTCTATCTACTTAGTATTTGACTTGTAGTTCTACAATGTACATTGTAAGATGTTGGAATACAGTAGCAGCAATGCATGTGTTTTAAGGTGTAGGGTCTCCTAGTTCTAGGCCACTACATAGGGCAAAACAGCTCAACACATACAGTCATATGTTGCCATATCTTGGCTGTGTTCAGGATATGAGACACCCTCAATCACATGCCTTTCTCTGTGGAAGCAGTCCTGCATAACTGTCAAGACCCAGTAGGGGCACCCAATTGTATTTCAATGCTTTCTATGTCTATTCTGAGCAAGGGAGTGCCCCGTGTCTAAGGTGGAGAGCTCAAGCTAAACATGCCACAGATACCCAGAAGTCCAACTCACAAGCCTAGCCTGTGCTGGCTTTAGTATTGCAGCATGACCCTGATCTCAATTATTTCACCATCAATCATCTCTCCCTCTCAAAGATCCACAAGTCCAAACTTTTGGCTTAGTGATCTATACCCTTGTTTCAGAGTATCCTTGTTGTTGATCGGTAATGCAAGGCCATTGTGTAGACTGCCACAAGCACCTCCTACCACTACTTCCTCCTTCAGAACTTCAGGCTTACAAATAGCAGGTGCGCCTAAGGATCTATTGTTATCAACAGAGACTCAATTGGTAAGCAAATGACCAATATTGCATCTATGTACCTGTTATCTGTCAGAGTATAGGGTTAATGCACTGAGGCGTGCTCCCTTTATTGTATCACGTGTGTACACACGTGATACAATAAAGGTCCCACAAATATGTTTTCTTCTACACAGACACACCTCAGTTCACTGCACCCTGTCAAGTGCCGTACTGAGGTGTGCATTACTTATTTCATTGTTCTTACTATCATGCACTTACTTTGTTTTGTCTAGGTAATACAGCTTAGTTCGCTGCACCCTGTTGAGTGCTGTACTGAGTTGATTTGTTCTTTCTAGTTCTGTCTAGAATTTACACCACTCAAACTCAGACCTTTGAAATTATCAGCAGAGACTATAGATGCATTAATGTGTTGTACAGTCTTCTTCAGACAATGATACCACATACCTCAGTTGGTAAGCAAACAGCTGAGGTATGTCATATCTCCAAATCCGATCCTATCTTCCAAGACTGTACAGTTCCTCAATCACTTCTCATGTGGTGAGCGCATACCACAATCCCCTTCCACATTGTCTACCCAGCTGCCCATTATACCAATCTAGTAGGATAGTGTGGCTTCATTTAGTAGAGGGATACTTGAGTGCTACCCATATGCCAATTTGTGCACTAAGGGATTATTTTAACTATCCTGGCTACAACTACAGAGTATTTAGTTTAGTTTTTTTTTTTTTAAAAAAAAATCCATTTATTACGTGCACGGAATGCTTAGCACTCATGCTGCACAGTACTATCGACGGGTGACTATGTCTACGAGAGCATCCGAGTGCTACGCCCCCCGCCTACGCGGAGAATGATCGAGGTATGTGGTGACGGAGGGTTGAGGCAGCGGGCGGTGGCGCTACTAGAACCGACGCGAGGCCGGGAGGGTGGGT
>JAGDQM010008525.1:0-13549 GCA_017580835.1 Termitomyces bulborhizus
CTTGTCATCTACCTATATACATACATATTGGCGTCCATTTAGTCATACACATTGTCTAATATAGTGGCTATGGGGCCCGTTATCAATTAGTTGGATGATCAAATGACAGAACAACATGTGGCGGTCATATCACGCGATGCTCCCTCCGTTCCGCGGGTTTACTAATGCAATATCTTCAACACTCCCTCCTAAACCTATGGGTCTAAGTGGGATGTTTTTGGCGGTGATACGTTGCTTTGCTGCCTAGCTGCCATGCAGGAAACAACAAACAAGGCCAACTAGATAGGGGAGCTAGCAAAGATGCAACATTATGTGGTGTGAGGGGAGTCAGCAAAAGTCTCTAAGACCCGGTAGAGTCGGTAGCATTAAGAGGGATGGGATGTAAACGGTTATGTCATTAAGGTGACTACCAGTTTGTAGTCAAGAGGGGGAGGTTCTGTAATGAAAAGACCCAAAAGGTTGTTAGTGAGTTTGTTTTTAAACGGTCGAGGGTAACGAAAGGCACGAGTCACTAGCTGTAAGTGCTAGCGTTAACGAAAATGAATACTAGGGTGCCCATATGGCACCAAACAAGGACAAGAGTTAAGCTTAACGACACCGTTAAACTTAGAGGGCAAGCAAGAACACAACTTGACTGGGTGAACCCAAATCAGTCAGTAGAGAGACTAGGTCAAAATGAGATCTGAAGCTAAGGCAGATGGGTATGATTCGATGATGTTAAGCTACTGACAGTGCAGTATTTATATGTACATTAAATGATGCCAGAACTAGAAACCGGTAAGTAGAGTAACCGTAGCGGCTGCTTGTGATAACGATACTGAATAAAGAAAATTTAGAAAAATGGAGTTGGCCTGTGGTAGGTGGAATAGGAAAACGGGTACAATCTGGTCATGATCGATTGACAGAGGCCAGTCGGGGGCTGGTACTGGTCACGTGACTGGTCAGGTTAAAGTCCTGGTCAAGGCTGAGGAGGGTCGCTAGTCATTAAGCTAATGGGGGGAATGGAAGGTGAACATTTGCTGATGTGACTAATGTCATTAGTCGGTAACCGTTAGTTGGAAGTTGTTAGTTGGGTGTCATTTAGATATGTTGTTAGTCGTTAAACAATTGGTGGCCACCTGGTCGTTTACTGCCTAAGTTGTATTGTGACGTGTCGTTAACGGTCCTTTGTTTGTCATCTCTTGATCGGATTGAAGTCAGGTTCATCGGCATCAGGGAAATCTCCAGAGATAAGTCGGGGTTTGTCGGTATTCTGCAATCAGCGGCATGTCTATCTTATCAGCAGTGCTTATTGCAAGCAAATTAGGAGGCTCGTCGGCAGAGTTCTGTGGAATCAGCTGCAAGTGCAGCTAACTGCATAGGTGTTGGGCTAAGAGAAGGGTAAGGAACCCTGAAGGCGGCGGTAGTCGTACTCTGCTGGGTATCGGTGCAAGTGGTTGCAAGTTTGGCATCAATGATGTTTGCAAGAGAGAGAAGCAAACTAGTGAGGATGGTGAAGACAGTAACAAGCCACTGTGAAAAGACTGAGAAAGAGGTCCCATGCTGTGGCAGTTTGTTAAGGTGCCTGTTGATGTCCTTGATCATTTCATTGACTAGATTGACAGCGTTGGTAGTAGCAAATCTAGACATGAAGTGTGGTGGTGCGCTAATGTTGAATAAATTGAGGGCAAAAGGCAATCAGAGCGGAGCTAACTGTCTGCGGTGATATAACAATGTATTGGGTTTAAGCGCACAAGGACTGTGGTCCTTGTCATCTACCTATATACATACATATTGGCGTCCATTTAGTCATACACATTGTCTAATATAGTGGCTATGGGGCCTGTTATCAATTAGTTGGATGATCAAATGACAGAACAACATGTGGCAGTCATATCACATGATGCTCCCTCCGTTCTGCGGGTTTACTAACGCAATATCTTCAACAGTGCAGACAGTGTAAAGGACCTAACAAGCTGTAAGGGAACGCTTGTGATGTGGGATACTCCCAACAAGGCGAGGTCACGCTACTAAGCTAAAGCAAGCAAGAGCGGCAGTGAGTAAGTGGTAAGGCCAGCAAGTGGAAGCAGCAAGGCAAGCAGAGCCAGAGGATAGCTCACAAAGGGGGACAGCACTAAAGAGCTTACAGTCAGCTTACTGTATAGACCAAGGAAGCACTGTTATTGTTAGGTCAAAGAGTATTCTACTCTGTCAACCTGCTTATATACATATATAGGCAGCTTACTAATGCTAGTATGGTAAGCAGTCTGAGTGACTAAGCAAAGGTAATCAACAATATATAAGTGGAGAAATAGTATCTGATTACTACAAGGTGATGACTAATATCTGTGGGAAGGTGCAGGGCTGTCAGTCTGTGATGCTAGATAAGATGCAATATGTACAACTAAGACCATATAGAGTTGGCAATCCAATAAGCTATTGGATGTCCCCTTATACTCAGGTAAGTTGTCAATTTCTTCAAACACACCTTTATGTATAAGCTGATTATATTCAGCATTTATTGCTTTCCTCCACTTGTTAGTTTGTGGAGTTTCAAGGGCTTTGTTCATAGGAGAATCATTTATGGTGACAAGAGTGATATAGTGGGTTGATTCATTGTCACTTTGATGGAATCAAGCAGGTAGTTGATATTTGCATGTAGAAGAGTCATGTTTGGGAAGGTCTTCCCATTTATAACTTTTTATAGAGCAGTAGGCAGATCCAACATCACAGGATTTTCAGGAGCTGTTGGCTGAGTTAGATATAGGAGATCACCAATGTGAGTATTTTCATTGTTCAATTCATTTATTTGTAATGTGCTTGATTCTTTGTCAACTTTTTCAACTTCATATTTGAAGGAGGACATTATAGAAACACAACATGCTAAGTCATTATCAGGGTGTATGGAATTATTAACAAAGTTATTGGTTTCTTCTGGTTCTAATTGTGTTAAGCTAGTTTCCATGTAAGCTAACTCACTAGAAGTGTTGTCTTTGTAGAAGTTTATGTCTCTTAAGGTAATAATTTTCCTATTTTTGAGGTCCTCTAGTCTGTATCCTTTGGTCTCATCAGACCATCAGCCTAGTATTTGGACCTGCATAGCTCAAGATTCAAATTTCCCTTTTTGCACCTCTTTGGGTACATGTGCCCAGCCTAGTGAGCCAAAAATCTATAGATGCAACAAGTCAGGCTTCTATTTGGAGTCAAACCATTCTGTGTAAGGAATTGTTCCTTGCAGCATATATAGCATGTTAAATGCCTTGCCTCCAGTAACATAAGTCCATATTCATACCATGTAGCATGCATCTAGTCATTTCTGGGAATATGGCTATAGCCCTTTTAGCTATACCATTCTGTTGGGGACAATATAGGTTTGTTGTTTCATGTATAATTCCATTTCTTTGACAAAATGCCTTCATTACTGGATTTACAAATTTAGTGTCATTGTTAGCACAAATTCTCTTGACATATTTTCCTGACTGACATTCATATCTAGTGATAACTTTGCCAACTGTGTCATTGACTTCATCTTTTGCTTTGAAAAGTTGTCCTGTTAGGGTACTGTTTACTGACTTCAACAACTACCATGACATAACAATAGTTGTCCCAAGTAGAGACTGACATTGGACCAGCTAAGTCCATCACAAGAAGTTTGTTCTTATCATATTGTGTCTTGCTAACTTGTAGAAGTGGGAGCCAAATCAATTTTCCCTATGCACAACCACTGCAGAGGTAATCAAAATCTTGGAGAGATTTAATGTTTAATCCAGTGACTAGATTCTTGTCCATCATCAATTTGATGGTTTGTGGAGCAATATGTTCAAGTCTACAATGTTATAGATGCATGGTCTGTTCATTGGCAATCTAGACAATTTAGTTGTTGGTGTTGTTAGTTGATACACTTGCAATTCAATACAACATGCTATGAGTGCTGATTAGATTGGCATGCAAGAATTCATCACTTTTCCAAGCTAAAGAGAGTCCAAATGTTAGTCCAGTAATTGTAGTGCCACTATGTTGTAGTTGACCAAGACTTATTAGATTGGTGCTAAGAGTAGGGATGTATAGAAATTTGTGTAAAATTATGTTATTAATTCTGCTTGGTACATTCATTTTGAATTCAATTGATCTAATATCTTTAACAGGTAACTGACTCAATCCACCAACAGAAATGTTTTAATTAGTTACATCTTAATAATCTATGAAGTATGATTTATCCAAAATTATATAACAGGATGCAATGCTATCTAGTAATAAACCTGTGGACATTTCTCCACTAGTTGCCATAAGAACTGTATCAACTTTGCAAGGTCAATGTTTTTGCTCTAGAAATGGTAATGTTGACTTTTCTAATTGTCCTTTCCTTTTTGAGCTTTGAGCATTTAGAGCTTCAGTGCCCTTTTTAGTTGCAATTGTAACAGGTGTCTGCTGGCTTAGGTTCATGATGCATCCAGTTGTACTTCATTAATTTTGAGTTAACTTTCCTCCTACTGGACTTGTTATTCTCTTTTGAAACAAAAGTAACTATTTTGTAGAGGTACTTTCTTCATAGGATTTGTGCTTGTGAAGAAGAGTCAATTCAGTTGACATCTTGTCTAGTTTTAGGGCTTTCCCTCACAGTAACAAGGTTTGTTTTATTAAGATAGCATTAATGATAGTGTGATCATTGATCTTATAATTGGCTTCAAGGAAACATAGAGTAGTAGAATCTGATATGGAGGTATGACCATCTCATTTCTTTGCAAAGAGTTCTTGATAATAATAATAAATATTTACGCTACTGTATTGTTTGACAAAATTTGTGTGCAATTGTTCTCAAATAGAAGTAAAACTTTTGCAGTCAATAATGGTTTTGCACTGAGCATACTTGACAGCATTACAAATTAGTCCCATTGCCATGTCATCTTTATTGAACCAATGGTTGTATTTTTTGCAAGACTTTTCCCAAGCAATGTACTCCTCAGATTAGAGTACATAAATCAACTCTTGACCATCCTTTTGGACTCTAACCAAAGATCTGTCCTTGTCAGGGCAGGCAGATGTCATGAGTTTGGGATACTTGGAAGGGGGTTTGACAGGGCATATCTCACACCCAGATACTATGTCCCAGACAGACTTGGCTTGCAACATGGCCTTCATGTTATCAGACCAGACATGATAATTTGTCCTGTTGAGCTTTGCAAAATGTAGAGTTTCCAAGACTTTCTTTGTCATTTCTTTCTCACAAGCTATGCATAAACCTTTCAAGCAGCTCTTGACCTCACTCAACCTTCAAATCAGCCATGAATTAATGGATTGGGCAAGTAGGAGTGGAGGTTGCCTAGGATTAATTTGGACACAGATTAAGTCACCACCTTTGTCTGTCTCTTTCAATATCACACTCTCCCTTCATGCTCTCACTGTTCTATCTATCCATTGTTTCTATCATGTATATACCGGCGAGTGCAGCTAGCAATGTCCGTGTTGACTCACACTGCGCTTGCAGCATGTGAGAACAGCATCTGAGTAATGGTGTTGTTACACTTAGAATAGAGTCTTCATGCGCAAAAGAGAACTGGTGTAAGTCCTGAATTGGGGAAGAACTACTGTAAACTATTGCATATAGTTCTTTATATGAATTAGCAACAAACATAGCTAGAAGGCAGAAAAGAGAGATAACACAAGGTAAGGAATGTTGGTAACATAGACAGGAAACCAGTCATGGTCATCACATATGCCCTCCAGGTATTGAGAGAGTAGCAAAGGATGTCTAGGATAAGTAGCAAAATAAACAAAATAACTGTGGGGTTTTTTCTGGGTTGTATAGCTATAGCAAAAGAAGGGTTAAACTTGGTAGGAGAAAGAAGATACTAAAGACTGTAAGGTTGCATCAGGTGTTGAGATCCTCATGATGATGCAAACAAATAATTGAGAAGTGTTAGAAGAGAGCTGAGAGGTGCTGAGAGGAGGATGATTAGGCCACAAATTTGGTCAGCTTGTTGAGGTTGTCCACCAGCATGTTGCTCTCTCTTTTGCTGGATACAGAGATGGATTTGCCCTTATAGAGGTGCTTTTTCTTTTCAGTAGAGGTGGAGGAAGAGGAGATATTGAAGCCATTGGGGCACACCTCCTCAAGGTAGCGCTTCTTGAGTTCTCTTTTGACATGACACAAGTCCAATTGGGTCTGGTTTTTAATGGCCTTGCAGTGAGGGCAGAGAAGGGTGTTCTTTATCCTAGCTCACGCATCATGGTTGATATTTCTATTGGATTGGATGAGGCCAAAGGTGTGCAACTTGGCATAGCAAGAGTTGATAGAAGGGAATTTGAGGAGGGAATCAGGAATAGGATAACTATCATAATTAAACAGACCAGTAGTGGCATTGCACAAGATGAATTCGCAGGGGTTCTCACTTTTGGTGAGGTTGTAAGCAGTGGCAAAGGCCTTGTAGCCACTGGGCTCAATAGTGTTGACAATAACACTGTGGCAGCAGATATTGTGGTCATATTCAAGGTACTTGATTAGTTGAGCCAGATGCACAATGAGGTTGGGGTTGACTGCAGTGAGCTGTACAAAGCTGTTGGGGCATGCAGAGAGACAAGGATGGGGTTTGTAATGATTTTTGGGGCAGAAGGTGGTCATGGGTGCAAGTGTAGAGTAGGAGGATGTGATGGGAGTGATGGGATAATTGGGGAGGCTGGGCTTGGTGGTTCCTTGTAGTAGGAGTGAGTGAGAGCCCAGGAAGGTAAAGTCCTCCTTATATAAGTTTACTGCAAATAGGGACTCCAGGAATACTTGTGAGTTATCTACTGGAGGCCTTCTAGTTCTAGGTGTCAATTTGGAAATGTTATCAATACTCTGAGCATCAAAATAGGGTGCCAACAGTTCTAGTTCCTTGACCTGATTGAGTGGGAGCCAGGTCTTATTACCAGAACACTATAATACTTCAAAGATGGCCTTATCTGTTGACCCTGCATGACTTACAATCTTATCTGCAGCCCATTCTATCTCGTGGTCTGGTTTGATTTCTGCAAGGATCTGGGAGTATAGGCAACCTGGGAACCTCCAGTCATCATTAGGATGATGTATTCTAAGCAGTGAGGAATGAAATACATTTTGTATTCCTCTAGCTATGATATGTGAAGGGAGTTGTACTTAAAAGGATTGATTACCAAAGTCCTCTAGAAGTAAATAAGGCTCCACATACTTGGGAATCAATTTGTGAGCAATGATAAGCCCCAATTCACTCTGTTCACTGAAGTTGACAATTTTGACAATGCACTAAAAATAGCATGCAACATCGTCTACCATTGATTATAGGTTATTCTACTTGCTTGAAGCTAGCAATCATGATGGCAATTTTCTCACAGTCTAGCAACCCTTTAATTCTATTTTCTGACAGTTCTTCTGTCTGCACAACATTCTTTCAAATATTTCGCTTCTATTTTCCTCTTGCACCAACTATTACCGCGACTTCTTCCTTGCTTCCCATCCAATAGAGCTATTTCCATGGCCTAGCAACCCGCCATTGACAGTTCTTTGATGCGTGCTCCCACTTTTCAATTAGTTCACTTTGATTTTGCCTCACATTGGGTATTTCCATGCTTCTTTCTTGCTTCCCTTCTATTTCCCTTTCCCATCAACTATGCAGATGCGAGAGTTGACGTTATCATGCTCCCATTCACTTATTTTTGACATACTTCTTTTTGCAACCGCCCATTTTCTTGACAATTCTTTTGAACCAAATGTTTTGATATTGTGGCAACCTACTTAGTATAAAGACTGCATGTACTACACTAGATCACCCCATTGAATCCAAGTCAGCTTTCCCCTAGTTTAGTCTCTCTTACTACATTTCAAAGCTCAAGCTTAGTCCCTTCTGCTAAGTCTTGTCTTTCAGTCTTCTTGACATCGTTGTCTACAACAACTAAGCTCATTGTGGTCATCCCATCGTAGCAACCTCTAGTATTTTTAGCGTCTTTTTTTAGTGTTTCTAGTATCTAGCAATGACCCTAGCAACTTCGGCTAGCGTTGTTATCTCATCACCTTATCACCACCAAACACCTTACATCCGAGTTTTTGGGCACTTGAATGGGACCGCTCACACTTATTACATCCTAAGTTGACCTCACCCATTAGTTGCTGACAAGCCTCTCTTGGATTTTGTTTCTGCATGGCAGCTAGGCGACTCTAGACATCATCAGCAAGTCCCTTTGGAAAGGTCATATTCTCTATAGAGACATAGGCAAACTCTCCCTCCTTGAACGGTACCAAGACATGTTTCTAGTTTGCATTCCTTATTTGCTTTATGTGGGCAGCTAATATTGAGTCATGAGCAGCCATCACTGCTAACTTCAGTCTCTGTGCAAAGACATGTACACTGGGGTATTTATTTTTATGGGCTGTATTCCATATCATAGCATGTGACATTCAACCATAGTTTAGGAAAAATAGTGAGTATCTAGTGGGATCTGATCTAGCAGAATTGATTATGAACTCTATTGCAGGTAGCTTCAACACCCAGTCCTTTTGAGTTGGGTGTATGCATTGCCTCAGCATCTGGGTTATTCTTCTATTGGCCCTTTCTGTAGTACCATCCATTTCTAGATGGTATGTGCTTGACATCTTTAGCTGTGTTCTGATGAGTTTGTGTAAGTGTGACCAGAATATGCTTGTGAAATATGAATCATGGTCACTAACAATTGCTTTAGGTAGGCCATGTAGTTTGTATATTTCAGAAAATATCATTTCAGCAATGCAATGTTTTGAGCATTAGTTTTGAGCATTGTAATTGATATGGCTTGGTATTAATCTCACCATACCAGTTAAATGGTCAATTATTACAGTAAGGTTTGTATACATAGCATCTTGGTTCTTTGACTCTGGGAACAGTCTGACAAAGTCAATCCCAATTACCTCCCATGGTTGTGTAGGTACTGGTAAGGGATTCAATTTTCCATAAGGCTTATGATTCATTGGCTTACTTCTAGCACAAATGATGCAAGATTCACAATATAAATGAACATCACTGCTCATTGGTTTCCACCATACATGATCTTGGAGGTAAGTTAAGGTTTTCCTTGCTCTCAGATGAGCTAACATTGAGTGTGCTTCAGATATTACTACTTCACATATGTTTTGACTATCTACTACCACTTTAGGTATGCATAGTACTCGTTTCCCTTCAATATTAAGATACATCAGGTGATCCTTTGTATATTCAAAGTTCTTACATTCACTAGGCTTTTCAATCACTAGTGCAAATATTGGATCTTCTGCATACTTGTTTCTGATACTTTCTAGAAGGTCTACTGGCTCTTGCTCTCCAGCCATCAGTTCAGTTAGTGAGACTGGTTCTAAGCATTCTATGAGCTGATGTAGTTCCTGAGCATGGTTAGCTATCCCTTCTTCTCAGGTTTGTTCTAGGCCCTTTCTGATTTATTAATTTATCAGATCCATCTTTTGGTCTATGTGCTGGTATTCTGATGGTTATTTTTTCTGGTTTGGATTTAGGTATGCCATCCTTGCCCTCCTTTTGTTGCTGAGGGTCTTTCAGCATAAAAAATTTTGATATGCATTTTGCAAACTCCTTGGATGTTTCTGGACACCCTGTCTCAGCCAGTGGCAATACCTTGCATCAATATGTTTGCTTTGGCTTCATGCCACTTAACTGTGTTGACAGCGTCTCAATTGATGCCTGATCGCCATGGCAATCAATTGATTGTGAGTTGTCTATCATCAATAAATTTTCCATTGCACAGTCTTCTGGTGCCAGCAGCCTGGTCACTCCTGCATCTGCACTTGGAGGACCTGTATTATTTTGCAATTCTACACTTCTGCCCTCTATACCAACAAGTACTGGCATAGACACAGAATGTGTGCTCAACATATCATTATTTATTTACATCATGATAGGTATACTCTCCTTGAGCATGTACTGTGCTGGCCTCATCAAATGCATACAATCATAATAAGGCATCAGATAGAATATTCTCTGCACCCAGTATGTATACAACTTCAAAATCAAATTCTGAAATTTTTTCAAGCCATTATGCCTGTCTCCCTGACAGGTTTTTCTGTTTAATTAAGTGAATCAGTCCCTTATGGTCTGTATACCATGTGAACTTAATTCCTTGTAGAATGTCCTGATGTCTCAGCATAGTTTCCACTTCAGCAAGCATTTCAATCTCATGTACCAGATAATTCTGCTAAGCTGAGTTAAGTTTAGCAGAGTAGAAGGCTGTGACTTTTATAGTACACCAGTCTTTGCCCTGACTTATTACTCTGGCAATGCCTGTGAGGCAGCTATCAGTAACCATATTGATAGGTGAGTGTCCTTTACTATAACCTAAAGATTTTTGGTGATGATCACAACACTTTACAGCCAGATACTTGATGTCATCAAAGGCATGTTGATGTACATATTCCCATTGGAATAGTACTGTGTCTCCTGTAAGTCCATGTAATACTCCCATTGGGATTCTAACTCAATTTATATCATTGGCTAGGTATCCTGCAGCCTCTAAGAAGACTCTCAACAGATCTTGATTGCCTAGTATTTTCCATTTGGATATGGTGTTGACCTTGTCTGGGTCCATCCAAATATCATTATTGTCTACAATACAACCTAGTACTTTCATTTTTCAGCATAGAAACTGCAACTTGTCCTCACCAAGGTACAGTTTTTCTTCTCTCAAGATATCAATAATAATCTTAATGTGCTTGATGTGATCCTCAAGCATTGCTGAGTAGATGATAATATCATCTAAATATACATCCATGAAGCAACTGATGTAAGCAGAAAATATATGGTTCATTAATGCTTGATAAGTAGTAGGCACGTTACAATCACCCTGTTGGACTACATTGCTAACCATGTTTCCATCAGGTGTTGTCACAGCTGTACATTTGACATGTTCTGGTATGATGCGGATTTGCTCATAAGCATCTTTCCCATTAAGTATAGATCTATGCCAACCTCTGGACACTTGTTGCAATATACCATCAATGTCTAGAAGTGAAGATAATCTTTTTACTGTGTTCACATTGTGTACATAAAGGTCAAACACTGTATGCAGCTGAGGTGGTTCCCCTGCCTTGCCTGGTTTTAGAATCAGCATCATAGGTACTGTGTTCCCACTGCTTGTGATCTTCCATTGCCCACTCCTGATATAGGCATCGCGCTTTTCCACCCATTGTGATTGTATTGCCTCAGGGCATCTCAACAGATGCCATGAGTATGTCCTATCCAGGTTAATCAAATTAATTTCATGATTAATCACACATAATGGTGGCAAAGGTATGTTACTTGCTGTTTTATAGATAGACACAGCGTACTGACAAAGTTCCTCTCTTATGGTCTTTAGGTTCTCCTCATACAATTCCATCAATCATGATGCGAGTTGTGTTATGCCGGACCCTTCTATTGGCAATGAGTGTGGAGACCCTACTACCATGTGGGATGGGTTGATCTCAAATGTGATTCGATGTTGAAATAGGAATGGAGTCCCAAGGATTAAGTCATAGCCTGAGAGGTTGATTATGTTGAAATAGCAATCCTTGGTGATGTTCTGGTATTTGAATCTAGCAGTTGCACTGTAATTGATTCAGGATCTCAAGCCCTGCACTGCTAATTGCATAGGCACTGGGGAGGTGAGCTCTTGTTTTTTAATGCTTAATTGTTGAGCTAGCATGCTCGAAATAAAATCCCCTAGAGATCTGGAGTCTATCAGAGCCCTGACAGGCTGTCTATTTATGGTGACCACAATTACTAAAGGCTTCAGGACCAGACAAGAGGGGTCTTTAGCATAGGTAGTGTTCCGTTGCACTGCTGGGTAAGTACCTTGAGGTATTTGTTGCCCATTTAACTCAAGGTTGCTCAGATACTCATTTAAGGCCTCAGAACTTTGTTCATCACTCTCCTAGGCCCAATATTGTGCCTGGTGGTAGTTCCAACCATTGTCCAGTGCTTCCACAAGCTAGTTATCTTCAAAAAGGTTGGCTATTGAGTATTCAATACTCTCATCAGGTGTGTTTGTTCCCTTTTTCATTTGCTCAAAGGCTCTCAGCACCTGCTTCCTATACCAGCCCACCAAGTCAAATTGCTTGTTGAGAAGCCTTCTCAGCTCAATGCTTGTTTTAAGACTGAGGTAACGGTCATAAATATGGTATGTGAGTTTGTCTGATATCACTTCAAATTGATAGTAGATTTGTACCTTATCTTCTTTGTCCCATGGATATGGATGTCCCATCTCTAGAACTCTCCTTATGTTCTCAGCATATATATCATCAATCAGACAAGTTTGATAGAATGATCTTTGCATGTAGGGCGCACCTGTTTGTTGGCTGCAGATCTTTGCATACCAATCACCTAAAGTGAAGTATCTCTTCTCAACTTGTGATCTATTGATGACTTCATAGTAGTCAAAGACGTTATTGCAAATGAGGATTTTATTATGTGATACCTTTCTGGCTACAAATCTCCTTTTGTGGAACTGCAGCACATTGGCCAGGTCCCCTAGATAGGGTTGCATTAGTTCCACATCTCCTCAGCCTTGCTGCAAGCTGCATCTCCAAGACATCTATGACAAGAGTCAATATCCAGCAACAATACCTTCTCCTCGGCATCTACTATGGTATGCCAGTAGAAGTATTTGAAGCTCATGGGTGGTGCTAACAGAATATCTTCCTTATAGTTGTCTAATTCAATAGTGATCTCTTCTTCAGAGTAGAATAATTCATCAATACATGAGATTGAATCCTCAGACTCACTTACTAATTGGAGCTCAGGTATAGTGTCACCTTTGCTGTCAATCTCCTTTTGCCAAGGTGGTGTGATAGATATATCAGGGGAACCTCTTCCTCATCCAACCATACCTATCAACAACTCAGTGGTTTCCCCCAAGCTATTTAGTCTGAGCTGCTCTGTCTGATCAAGATCTATGTGGATGCCAAAAGCACTAAGTCCAGGTGGTTTACCATTGGTTGACTTTGCTTTGCCCTTTCTGGGGCAGTTGCAGGAGAAATGTTCTTCTCCTCCCCAGGCAAAGCATTTGCTAGCTGCTTTCCATTCGTCCCTTTCTTCCTTAGTTAAGGATGTTCCACTGGACTCAGTGTTCTTTTCTCCACTGGGAGGGTAAGATTTTTCCTTCCTTGATCTCAAGTTTGATCTCTGATAGTGCTTCTTCTTTGAAGAAAATCCAGGCATGGCGTTGGTCTTACTTCTGAAGGAAGAATTAAAGTTCTTTGTATAGTTTGCAGAATGCTTTGCCTTGCTAGACTGCTGACCACTGTATTTTGTCCATGAATTGGATCCTTGCTGGCTATTATGTTCATTTCAAGAGTTCCCTCCCTGCTGACCACTATTATTGCCACTTGGTAAGTCTCTAAGTTCAACGTTATCAGCGAGTTCCTGATATTCTGCTTTGTTGACCATGGTTTTTCAAGAGGTGTACTCCAGGTTCATATGTTTGTGCAACAAAGCTGTAAGTGAACGTCTTCCATCCAACTCACTGAACGCTCGACAACGTATCTGGAACAAGTGTAGATTCAAAAGTGAACAACCCCCTGTCTACTATCTTCTGCCTATTTATA
>JAGDQM010008526.1:0-13410 GCA_017580835.1 Termitomyces bulborhizus
CTTTCAAACTTTTTGTGTTGCTCCTAGTAACTCTTTTCTAACGTCATTGTGAGCTTGGATAGCTCTTTCTTACCACATCCTGGACCTGAGTATTGCGAGCCATGGGGATCATGGAAACGCTGGTTGCTCTTCTAAACGGTCTGCGCAGGGCGCTGGAATGACCTTGGAACTTTACAAATACAAAAGATTAATAGATTCCGGCCTGTAGAACTTCTACCTATATCATAACTGGCACCAAATAGATTGATATGTACTAGATAGGTCGACTAATGACCACTCGTGGCATTCCAGCTGCAAACTTCAATCAATGACATCCGCCGACCTAAGCGTCAAATGACTTACAGATCCTGGAAGTACTTCCACAGCACAGAGAAGATAAGACCTTGCAGTCCATTCGCCAAAATACGTGTCTTCAACCCTCGGCCCAATAACCCCCTGACCCCATCGATCGCGACGACCGCACGTGCAGCGTCGAGGTATCCGATGCGCGTTTCATTGACTTGGCGGTACGTTTTAACCACCCTCAACGAGTTCGAGACGCTGTCGGAGACGACGGATGCAACAAAGCCGATAATGGCTCTCCGAAAAAGTTTTTCGACGAGAGTGTGTGCTGCGGGGAGGTTTGCTTCAAGGTAATTGTAGGTGCCGAACCACTTCGGATTGAGACGTCAGTTCAAGGAGCCACGGGCTCTAGCTAGTGAGGACGTACAGGATAGTGTCCGACGAACGTAGCAGCAGCTGTTGCGAAGGCTCCATACCATAGTGTCCCAATACCATATTGTTGAATCTAGATTCCTAAACGTATCAATGAAGACCCGTCAGCATCATCGGTCATTGGTGCAACTCACCCTCTGACGCAGAATCGGCAGCCCTTTCCTCCCCTGCGTCTGCATTGTTGTCTTGACGGTATCGACTGGTGTAAGAATCATACGAAACCCAGCGGCAGCGATTGAAGCGAAAACGGTCTTGATAAGTGAAGGCAAGTCCTTCAGGTATACATTCGACTGCAGGAGAGCGAGAATGCCGGCGTTGGCGGCTGTGTCGCCGAAGCGAGCGACAGGACCCTGGACAAGTGCAGCTGCGAGACCATGGTAGTATCGTGTCCATCCACCGTCGGCGTAGAGAGTCATTATGGCCTCGGAAGTGGTGGTGCCAAAGCGGTATTGGTAGTTCATGACGGTGCGCAATGGCTGCATGTCAGTATGAGCGTTGTCATTGATATATCAAGAATTTAAAACAAGAGGGCACCATTAGTGTTAACACCTGGATAACCATGGCTGAACAGAACGGGTAAGCTATTCGGCGTAGATTTGAAAGAGACGTTTCATACCAGCTGCACCACTGAGTCCACCACCAAGAGCTGCATACAGCGCCTTTCCAAGGTCAAACTATCGAGTTACCAATCAACACTGACAGCCATTGGATAATGATGTTTTACACAGACATCGGCATCGTCAGCATCGATGAAGCCCTTTACGAAAACGGCAAGGACAGCACCACCAAGTAGCAAGAGGACTGCTTGGTATGCGAGCTTCTTCCAATTACGTTGTTGAGGCCGAGGCAAAGCCTCGATCGTCGGATGGCTGTTTGAAGTGGCAAGGAGAGGCTGCCTCTCGTCCGCGCCAGCAGCAGCTTCTGAGGATGGCTGTTTCGACATGAACGGTCACAAATACTTACTCGGTGTTTATAAACTGATACAGTGGGAACGAACTAAAGAGATAAGTGAGACGGAATCCTTTGCAGGAAAATGACTGAAAATCAAAGGAGTTGCATAGGTGGTGGGTATTTGTGATGTCCTTTGAGCAGAGCGAAGCCAGACCGGGGTCTTTCTCGAGGCGAACAGAACTAGTGATACAATGCCATGATAGTCTAATTGACCATTGTTCAGATGAAAATGAGGTGAAAACTGAAAAGATACGAACCTGGTAATACAAATCTAGCTTTACATTGGGTTCGTTTTAGGCCGAGGCAGAGACGGCAGTGCGAACATCATCGCTGATATCCAGCTTATCCATTGCGTCCTCAAAAGCCTTATCATCATCCTCTTCGCTTTCTGCTGTTTCGTCCTCTTCACTATTCGCAGCTCCATCATCATCTTCGTCCGCCTCATCCTCAAAATCAAGCTGGCAGAATCTCGAATCAGTCTAGATAGAACGAGGGATCACATTACGCACTGGATCATACACGACTCGTATGATCAAGCTACAGCTCGGACAAGTCGCGATGTCCTCATAGTTTGCAAGTTGCTTTCGAGAGATCTCGAAACGGTCTCCACAAGGACAAGGGTAATGATAGACACCCTTCACAGGATCCCAAGCCATATCCTCAATCTCAATTTCATCATAGTAGGCACCCATAGTCGCAAACAAGCTCTAGAGTCGTGATCGTCGTCGGATGAGAGCACTTGGCTCGGTGGTGCCAGTTGAGGTCATGAAATTTTTGACTCGATCAATTGTCACGGTTTGCGCTGCTATCACCTGACACAATCTGGAGCTAACAACATTTCTCACTTCTACCAATTGATCAGCAAGTACCCTGCCTCATGGTGAGAGCATGGAGAAGACGTGTTACTGAAACAGATGCGCCTTGATAGATGGAGAGATGACTGTGAAATCTTATCCACAAGAGGGTTATTGTACTTGAGGCTGCCTCGTTGTCATCCTACGCATGACAACAAACATAAAAGGCCCGAACGACCTTCATCTCTCACAGATAAAGGGACTTGTCGCTAACTTTGACGCTTTTTCTCTACGCATCCAGCTGCCCACGCTCATCCCTCGGCGATGATTTCCAGACATCCTATCTTTTCGACCCTGGAGGCCGATCCCCCTTCCCTCTCAATAGCGTCAATCTCATCTCTCCATATCATCATCACAGCTTCTATGATCCTCTTTATAGTGAATGCAGTAATCAACCTATTGAGACGACACGCACACAAGCCAAAAGCAATCGTCGCCTTAGCTTCATCGACCCCTGATTCTCTGACATGCCTTGTCGAAAAATCCCGCAGGATCCTCCAAGATTCTCAGATGCTCGAAAAGCAAGTGGAAATCACCAAATACCGCTGTGCAAGACGCGCAACGCCTAGGCGCAAACGTCGCGATCGACATCGCAAAGTGTCTACACTTGACACTGAACCTTCGAGGACCCAGCGACCACAGCCCTCGTGCGAATTTTCCGCTTTTTGCGACCGGTTACTCCTCACCAACAAGATATGGAAGCAAGAGAGGGAGCTTAAAGTCCTTCGTGCCGCTTCCGACGCCAAGTCGCGTGCCTTTCGTTCTACTGCATTGACGACATTCTGTGAACAACTCTTGCTATGGAACCGTATCTGGAAACTAGAACGAGAGGCTGCGGAGTTGATACAGGAGAAAGAAAAAATCCGGAGGGAACGTGTGGCGGCCGTCACCCGCGCCGCAAAACGTATGGTCCAGGACGTCCAGAAGGAGCGCATGGTCGAAGAGTTTGTGAAAGACCTGATAGTTGAGGTTGGGATGACAAAGGCAGAGCTGGAGAGCATGAAAGAAAAACACGAGAAGGAGGTGGAAGAAATTCAGGCGGAATGGGTAAAGGATTATAGGAAAGTGAGGAACGAACTTGAACAACTCAAACTGGCACAATCAGCGAGACTTGTGGAGCAGGAGTTGTCGAATTCGTTGGAGGAGAGTCTGTTTGAGTGCATTAGGGAGAAGATGCGTGTCGAGCATTTGGAGGAGGGTTCGAAGGTTGTTGGCTATGCTTCGTCAGAGGAGACCTTGGCGTCTGATGCCGAATCCGAGCTGGTATCTGACCTTTCATCGAGCACATGTGTTTCATCCAGAGATTTTGCAGCCCGACGATCCTCCACGACTGTGCTCGACCATAGACCAGAACGAAAACGACGCATGAGCCATGGAGCACTACCGACTTGCCGCACATTACAGCATACTCGTTCTTGCAGTGTACCAATTACCAGCTCCAGCGCCTCTAACCTTGGGACCCTGGTGGTCGACCAGGGAAAATCTGTCCCGGCCACGAGCAGGCGCATGGCCTCTACGACATCCGTCACAGCTGTGTTGCGTACACCCCCAACATCGCACCTCGCCTCTGGCTCAGCTTTCGCCAGGAGCAGATTATTGGCCAATCGGGCACCATGGAAAATATAGTATATTTAATTATTACGTAGCCTGACGTCAGTCATTCTTGACGTGTGAGATCTCGGTATTTATTAGTGGCGTTCAAATATTGTATTATCTGGACTTAACTGGAATATTTGTACGCTAGGTGTACGTAGGAATAAATGGTGTGCTGACGTAGAGTATGAAATAAGTGCGATGGTGATCATTGATGGGGGAGAGGTAAGTCCTCCTACGGTGCTTCGCGTAATCTCGAACTTGTTTTTGGCTGGTTTGTCTTAACCGTGTCTATGAAACCAGAATCGCACGACCGTCCAGGTCGTTCCTGGAATTAGAGAACACTCACTTCTCAACAAAGCTGCGGTAATCAGCGCTTAGAAACTGTGTGGGATGAGTATCGTGAGAAGGAACAGTTTTTCTACGCTGAGATTTCCCTACCGGCATTCATGAGAGGAAAAACTTGACCGCCGAGCGCCACACCGATATCAGTTCCAGACTAGTACGGTTAGATCGGACAATGTCTAAATTTATCGATATTCATTTTACATGTGGCAGTTAACATTGGGCGCGCTGCCCTAGCACATTACTGGCTTTATTGTGTCAAGAGCAAGCTACTACGCAGTTATTTAAGGATACTGATGACAGTCTTGTTGGAAGTAAATCCGTGGCCGTTGGACTAATCCGTGACCGTTTGACTAATTCGTGGCCGTTGGACTATGGCTGAAGTATGGCTGTTATGTGAAAATTTTTACTAACTTGCAACAGGTTGTCGGCCTTCCTAAGTCGCCGTTTTCTTTGCTTCTGGCCTATGTTATGTAATGCGTTTCAGGGTGTCTATAAATGACTTTTATCGCAGATGAACCTAAAGCCATTTCTGTCAGATTGATAGAAATCTTGTTAACAGAGAGACAGACGTGAAAAACAGTAGCATGGTATTTCCGCCCCTTGGGGCCGCAATCAGACAATCAGACCAGTAAGGATTCGGAATTCCCAATTTCACTTGCAGAGGGGGTACTTGTCAGAGCACAGCGGAACAACTGGTCGTGTGATCAGTGATTTGACTTTTGAGCACTTGCGCACTATCTTCAACTCTCAAATCAGTTGCATATATTTCAGAGATGGCTACTTGCAATGACAATTGTCCTTGAACGCCGATCTTTTCGTGCTTTCGTTCACAGATAGTCACTGAGCGCTCCGGAAGTGAAGCCTGAGTTGTGTAAATGACACAATTCCGCCTGTCTGTCCTGATGAAGGCATGTGGATCGGTCATCGGTTGATCGGGTAGCCGGGGGGTATTTGATACGCATCTCGAGCAAGTAAGTACAAGCTCGGTGCGGTATATCTATATCCCATTGTAGGCAAGAAGAGGTAGATCCGTCTCAATTCATTGAGTACCCAGTTGATGGGGTCTAATAGGTATTCTGACTTTTCTGCTATGTCCTAATTCATGAGGATCTACAAATGCCCTTGCAAGTTAGAAGCACCTTGGTCTACCTGGTGCCTCGACTAGTCTGAAGATGGCTGGGAGATTAACTTTCAGCACGATCAAGGAACAGGCCCACAGTTCGCAAAGCTTCCTCGAGTACTCAGAAGATGCTGGAGAGGGGCTTCTGAGAGGCAATTGGAGAGCATTATCGATCGGCCTGGCTAGACGGACCGGTAGCCGCAGGAGCTGCAAGGATGTCATACTGGAACCTACGATGTTCTTGGTCGACAGGAATGAGTTTTGCCGCGGTACAAGGGAGATCCCATACGAGCAGGTCGGGATAATCAAATACCCTACTAGTATGTCAGATTCTACAGACTGGTGTATCAATTCATGTGAGGAGATTGCCGTGATCGGGAGCTATAGTTGGATGGCCGGAGAGTTCAAACTCAAGCCTCAAGCTATATTCAAAGTGTACCACATGGATGCCTCAACGTCAATGCTTATTCATGACTCGGAGAGGGAATTGTCTGGGTCGCCGCCTGAACCTTCCAAGATATCTTGCCGATGGACCAGATATGAAAACAAAATTGGAAATCAATTTGCCTCTTACTTTTGATTCCTTCGAGATTCTTGACAATGATTAATGATACTTAGCAGGCCGTCATCTGATCTTCCTCCAATCTTCGTCCTCATTGTGAAACGTCCGTAAGTAAGGAGTCAGAGAACCCATCGCTTATGCTTCAAGCCTTTGCAGAGGAGTCTCAAGAATATCAACTGAAGAATAGACCATCAGTGTCTCCTTCCTGCTCTCGGCTACATCGGTCCCAGGTAAACGCCGACATAACTACTATTGATATACCAGGTGAGAAACATGATAATAAGGGCATATCCTTTCCTGTTATACTTACCGTAAATGAGAAAAATGCTGCCATCACAAGGAAGACCTCCTACCGAAGACTACAAGTCGACTGCTGCGGATAAAAGAGATCCTTCGCGTCCATCATCTTCGACGTTCTCCCACAGTGCGTGTGCTCCATATCTCATATCTCGGAACCCGTCTTCGGCACTAACTAGTCCTTATGAGTAGATCAAGATAGTAGTACATCTTCTCAGAGACAGCTCGCGGCAGCTAATTCCACTGACCCTTGGTTCTTGCCTCCTACCCCCATTGCTTCGTCAAGTGGATCCAATAGAGATATACAACCTCCAGCAGTATCGATTGTCTCCTCTTCGCACATGATCGGTCCTACGTCAACGTTCTACGACCCAGACGCGATAGCGCAGGGCCAAGGGGATAGTCAGTCACAATACCAACAGTGGATTGATGCACATGGTAGCCAGCAGAATCAACAACAGCACCCAAACCACCAACAGTCTATGCACCAAGTTCACCACCATCGATCTGAATCATATCGGCAGCAGCAGCTTCAGGCGTACCGCCAGGATCCTTCTCATCCTCTACATACGCCGCATCAGTACGGCTACTCGCAAAGCCAGTACCCTCAGGGGTCACAGCCGCATTATGTAGACTCTGCACTAGCCGCAACCTCTACTCAATCTGGCGTTGTTAATGGTTCCACAACGCCACTAGGTAACAATGCGTCATACCACCTCCAGAGCACCGCTGGAGATTCGTATGACAGCTATCACTCAAGCTCGGCTAGGAGTGCGAACCCACCAGGCCTGAACATCGGCCAGTCGGATTCTTATCCGGCGGTACCTGGATCATTGTACCAACAACATATCTCTCCTCCTCAGTCTAACTTAAGTTATGGGATTCAAAACGTTGGCGTGCACTCTCATCCGCACTCGCAGACCCAAGACCTTTCTCACCCTTACATTTCTATTGAAACAAATCCGTCTTTCTTGCACGTATCGCCCAACTCCCATTCTCAGCCTCCGTCCTCGCACTCTTCGTCCCTCTCCTCTGCTTCTCAGTCCTGGACAGAGGAAGTCTATCCTAATTCTGCCATCTCCACTATCAAATTCGCTCAAACCGTGAACAATAACCCGGCGAAACACCAATCTTCGCCGAACACCAGTCCCAAGTCGCTCGGACCTACATCTTCGAAAGCTGGCGAAGGCAAATTCCGGAAATTCGCCCACCTTGCTGCTGCTTCATCACCCGACAACACACGAAAAACTCCCGCTAAGCGCAAACGCCCGAAAACGGACACAGCACCGCCGCAAAAATTCCACCGATCTGAGGAGGGCGTAAGTGACAGCGAGGAGGATGAGGAAGTTGATAATCCATTCAACTCGGGTGGGATTAGTGTTGGGATGGGTGCGATGGGTGTGATTGGCGGTGGATCGAGAGCTCGATTGTGAGTTATCCCTTTTTCTTCATGCTCGGAGTTATTGATGATTTCCTCTTTCTATTTGTACTTTTAACTCACTCCAATACAATCAACTGCGGAAACTCATTCCGGGAATCTCGATGCTCCGTTTTTACTTCGGATTTGGACTCGATGATGATTCATTGTGCTGCGGGCATGGATGAACATCCGGATCACACCTCTTTATTTTGCCATGTTTGTTCAACCAACCCCATCGGGGCAATTTTTGACCATGGACTGACTGACTTACTGGCTTTAATCCGCTTGTTGGCGTTTTCATTCTCCTATCGCTTATTGTTCTTGTTCTCCACTCAAATCGTTCATTCCCGTCATTTTCTAACTACGCCAACAACTTGCACTGCCTCATTAAACACGGCCTGATTTTGCTTCCGTCATGGCATCAAATCCGCTTTTGTCACCAATGACCGCATCGCCTATCTTATGGAACTCCTCACGGAATTTATCGACTTACCTTCGGACTCAAAAAAATCCTTTGATATCCAATTGCCCGATCATCCTTCACGAACTTGCCTCGATAGGCCAGGCGCGTGCACCCATTGCAAGAAGCTCAAGGTACGCAGCTCCCCAAAATCTTTTTTAGACACCTTCATTCGGATTGACGGCTTAAATGTTATCTCATCGACTGTCTTCGCTCGTTTTCTCTTTTTCAATTTTACTTGTTTGCTGATTTTACCATTTTGTCTTTTTCGGACCCTTTACTATGATGGCCTTCGTTTTCTTTCGATCTGCGACCACTCATCTCCGATACCATCCCGATCTGTTTTTCTCACTTGTACTCGCCAATCTGCTTGTCATCGCATGATCACGGCTTTGATAGATGAAATGCGATTTTCCAAAAGGCGATAATACATGCAGGAGGTGCAAATCTGGTGGACATGTCTGTATCGTCGAGGGCAGAAAGCCGAGAACAGCTCCCAAGTAAGTTCATTCCCCGCATCCATCATTCTCTCTTTCCCGGCACTTGGCTTTGGCGGTGATCTTTTCTTGGTCAAGATTACATGTTTACGGCAGACCGAGAGATCACTATTCTGACGTCTCCACATCGGAAGCGCAGAGGCTGCAGTCAAAATGGAGGTGTACTTGCTTTCACACAGGGTCGTCCGCTCATTTAAATCGAGGCGTTCACAGAGAACTCCTTCTTGACCACCTCTATCTTCTTTCTTCAAGATGTACTCATCACCATATCCTTCCCTTGATTCTTTCCCGTCGACTCCATCTTCTTTATCATGTCCATCTTCCCCTGCATCCTCGAATCCCGACTTACCGCATTCTTTTGTCGCTTTTAGCAAGCGCGAATATCTTCTTGCACAGATCAAACAAAAGGATGCGATAATTGAGTCCCTTCTGAAGCAGGTGAACGGTGTATCTTACTATTATGATAAGATCATTGACAATATTTCTCGTATCTAGTTGCATAACCCATACATTGCGACTCCCATGTCCATCGCATCTTATAGGATGGCAACCTCGCCTTCGGACCACAACAATAAGAATATCCTGGAGTGGTTGGATCGCCTACAAGCCAGCGTTCGTTCGGCAGGTGGAAAAGCTGGACCAAATGCTTTCAAGGATCTTCGGAGCACCAACGTAGTAGATGATGATTCCGATGCAGAGGAGACTCAAGACTCACGATTAGGCTTCGTGGTGCCCCCAGACGATGACGATAGTCAAACAGTCGGAGGCGAAGACCCCGCCGCTGCAAATGATAAGCTGTCTTCTCTTCCGGATTCAGATACTCCCCTCGGCCTGATCGCAAACTTGAGCTTGAGCAACAACAAATCGAAAGGAAAGAAAGATGCGAAGGATATAGCAGCTGCAGAGGAGAATCTGGATGATGACGATGTTGTATGTGTTTTTTCTTTCATTTCTGCCTGTATCAGGAATGAATACGGTTTTTCTTCCAGGGTGTGGCGAACGAAACATATTTCATGCCAGGTTTGCTATGTCTCTGAGATACGCTCACATGAATTGATCTGATCACGGATCAAGGCCCTGCCACTGACCTTGGCATACGTGCGACGTTGATCGAGCAACATAGTCCTCCCGAGATCTTAGTTCATGGGCTGGTGACGCCTGAGGATGTTGATGCACTCTTTGATATGTTCGTGACGCCTTCATTTCTACGTCTTCAGTACCTAAAATACCCCTGTGTCCCTCAGATTTTTTAAGCGTGTCAACGTCAGCATATCATCTATGTGATATCTTTGTGATATATGTTGATCCTTTCTCTCGATAGCCGTTCATTTCACTCTTGGATCCTAATCTCCATACCCCGGCTTCTACCTTCACAAGATGCCCCTTCCTTTTCACCGTTAGTAAGTACTCCGAGGTTTATTAATCGATAATCACTATAACAATCATTCCGTCCTGTAGTCTGCGCTATTTCATCTAGATACTATGTTGAGAAATCAGAGATCTATCCGATTGCTATGCATTTCGCGAAACATTCAGCAGCAAACGCTCTTATTGATGGATGGAAGTCTGTGGAACTTTGTCAGGCATACATCCTGATGAGTATATACGCTGTTCCAGCGCGAAGATGGGAAGAGGACCGGAGCTGGCTTTACACTGGTCTAGCAATCAGGTAACTTCAACTACTGCTATACCCTAATTCGGATGACAACTCATCGCCGTCCAGGATTGCCACGGATCTCAATCTGCACCAGGTCTCTGGAATCAAACCACAGAATGAGAAACAAGAAAGAGAAATTCTAAATCGAACCAGGGTCTGGATGATCTGCTCCAACTTGGACCGTTCGACAGCAACACAGTTCGGCAAGCCATTCACTGTTAAGGAAGATTAGTTTGTGTCGATCCATGTTCTCACGCTTCTTCGAGCTAACATTCGCCTTGCAGCATCATGCGGAACGCAAAGGAGTGGTACAAGAAGTCCAAGTACAACCTTTCTGTGAGAACTTTCTGTGTCAACATCCAACTTTTTCCAACTGACATCGAACTGATACTAGCATGATGTGCATCTATGCGCTTACTCGGCACTTCTACGAATTATGGCCAAGTCCCATGACGAGATCTTCAGCGATTCATCCTCCCCAAGTGGTCTTAATAGGGTAATGTCAATATCTCCCCTTATCAACTTATCTCATCAGGGAACGTGTATAGCGGGTCGATTTTCGTAGCGTAACAATGAACCACGATGCCCAATTGATGAGGTATCAAGAGGAATGGACGAGACGGTTTTCGGAAGACTCGGATCCTGATGGTAGGATTAAGGTTCATCTTTGTATCACTTCCATGATAATCGGGTTATAGATGCCGGCTGTGCCTTCCGATGTAGCCTTCTACCATTGTACGTACGCATCATACTTTTTTTAAACAGTACAGACTAAGCTTCTTTGAAGCCTGGTGGCTTATTCACGTCTCGTTGTGTTCTCATTTGGATTTCAACAAGCATACCAACGTGGAATCCAGCCGGGAGATGATGTATACTTTAACAAGGTACATGTCTCGACAAATGCTCCTTCAGGATTCGGTCTAATTCATTCACAGTGCCTGGACGCTGCTAAATCTGTCATACGAAATATGGTCGAAAATCTGGCTCCCACAGGATACATGCGTTATGCACCTGATGGTATGTTGCGTGTACCTCGCACTGAATTCTGTTCACCTTGGCTTTAGGGCACTTCATCTTTTCTTCTTTTGCCTCGGCTTTCTTACTCAAGGTATGTCGTCTATCGCAGCTGTTCACTATCTGGAGTGTTCACGAGTATGATCAAGCTCTTGAAACCTGAATTCTCCAGCCTTCTGGCGAAGGAACAGGAGACCGAAATCTTCGACCTCATTGGACGTCTTATTCAAACTTTAAGCTCTCCCGAAATCGCCATCGATGATCGCCATACCCCGAAGCTCTATGCACGTTTTCTTGCTGGCCTTCTGTCGCGGTACCGGAGAGATGGGGCGACTGTGGGACGTCTTCACCCACACCCTCCAACGAGTAACAATTCTTCCTCCGGTGACTTCATGCATTCTGGTCCCCCATCATCCACCTCGACATTTTCGGTCACCTCTCCCCAAACTAGTGGCACCCCAACTCAGAGTTCCGGTTTTGGCGGTCCGTCGTTCCAACAGGATGGAAAGATGGACACAACACCTATATACCAACCAGAAGCTACATTTTCATCTACAACTGGGGAAATTCACTTTGGTAGTGACGTAGGCGCTTCTGGGTTTGGAGGTAGTATGTCTGATGAGGAGATGCTTGCGACGATGCAGGCGCTCAAGAACCCAGCATGGTGGGAGAATATGATGATGCCTGGGTAAGTCGATCTTTATCCCTGGCTGTCCATTACAGTATCAACTATTGCCAGGTTTTCGTGGCCGGAAGTTGCGTCGTCCCCTAGCAGCAACGGCAATTCTCCACCGGCATCATATCCTCAATCATCATCGTATTCCCCGCCAGCGTCGTATCCTGTTCAGTACCATACTATTCCTACCATCGGGGGTATGAACATGCTGCAGACCGCACAGGTGGGCTTGTTTTGATTAGATCCATTCCATTGTAATACCATTGTCGGTAGTTACTGTATCAGAGCTGCTCTTTATCTAATTCCGATGCCTACGATTGTGATTACAACTTACGCTCACCTTTCAGCAAGGAATTTGGTGAGTAAATCAAACCCGAACGGACCGCATAGTCAGACTTCTGGGTTCGCGTTTGAGTTAGGAACTGTCATCACGAAGAATCAAGTGGTTTGTCTAGGTCCTGCGGCCAATCTCATATATATCATTTTTCACGATCAAAGTCACGTCGGCATTTTCGTCGGGACCATTTCCTAGTATCTATTCGTCTGACTCGTCGATCTTTGTTCCCAGTCCTATGGTAAGATCTGACATCATTCACGACGTCGTCTTTCAGCCCTGCCCCTGTGTGACAGGCATGTTCCAGAGTCTTTTCTTCCTTTCTCTCCACAATCGGCTGATAGAATTAACTTTCCACCCAATGTAGGGTCGGAATCTTTTGTCCTTGGCGCACTCAAACACTTGAACTTTGCGCTGCAATTCGAAGGATACCGTATGTCGATGATATCGTCCCGTCGATTTCCTTCTCCCACTTGTGGGGACCATGGTTCCTCTTCTTGGATAGATTCATCTTTCCATGTCAGGGAGCGAAGCCAAGTCTGAGGTACTCTGGAGTCTGCGAAGGCCTTGAAGAGTGTGTATGTTCAGGGATGCTAAGTGCTGATGATTAAACATCTGCGAGCATTCAACAATGCCATTAGTGTGAGTTGGTTTGAATTTCGTTCTGTGATGTGTATCTGCGTGGAAAGATGAGGAAAGTACCTGTCCCTTTTCGACGATATAATCAAGATGTAACAGCTTTCATTGGACGACATAAATGGGGATACGATTGATTGCGAATGGTAAGCACTTTTCATTCTTTTTTTTTTTTTTTTTTTTTTTTTTTTTTTGGGTGGGTACGTTTTTGTTAGTTAGAAGTGGAAGATTTGCGAACCCTTTGTGGTAAGGAAACCAGCTGTGTACGGCACTTGTT
>JAGDQM010008527.1:0-13268 GCA_017580835.1 Termitomyces bulborhizus
AACCACTCTATTTGCTGAACCACTCTATTTGCTGAACCACTCTATTTGCTGAACCACTCTATTTGCTGAACCACTCTATTTGCTGAACCACTCTATTTGCTGAACCACTCTATTTGCTGAACCACTCTGTTTGCTGAACCACTCTATTTGCTGAACCACTCTATTTGCTGAACCACTCTATTTGCTGAACCACTCTATTTGCTGAACCACTCTATTTGCTAAGACATGCCTTCCTCAGCCCCCGTAACTCATTCATGGACAACTTGAACTGTGAAATCCTCAATTGGCTGCCAGGAGAAACAGGTAAGCTTGATCACTTTTTAGCTCACGAGAATCTTAGTTAATCTCAACGTTGACGTTGTCTGAGAGGGAACTAACACCATCGTCGAAGACAATTGCGCCAGATTATCTTGCCCCAATCAATCACCCTGGCATTCCCTTTCATTCTCTTACCCTCAAGGTGGGAGCAATAGGTTCACTCATGCAAGATGTCTGTCACAAAAGGACTTGTAAAGAATGCACGCATAATTGCAGTCTTCACCACCGCTACATCGCTTTTCGAGTCATCAACAATCGTACTGGTCTACTTGGAGAAATCCAGTGTATACCTCACATACACTCGGGCTGGAGCGTCTCCCATCTTCAGTTCCCATTACATATGCTACCACCTTCAAAGGTTGCTGTGGTTTAACCCTCGAGGTTTTCATTTTCCTACGCGCGGCGACGCCGCTGACGCTTGTATATTATACAGCAGAAACATCACAACAGTTGTATGTACCAGAAAGCAGAAATCAAATGAACCTTCAAGTAAAGCCATCGTGTCTACGAAGGGTGCCAGCACTAGAAGGTTCGTTTCTTATACCTCTTGTGAGGACCAAAAGAAGGTTCTCAATCCGAGCTTGTCGTTCCTGTTCAATCACGGCTTATCATCTCGTTGGTTAAATCAGCGTGAAGATGCGCACCTGCAGATCCTTCAGTTCCTCTTGTAGTTTCTGCACCGGCAACGACTGGATATCCTCTATCATACTCTCAACCCGCTTCATGGTAGCGTCAGCTCTCGCAGCCGCCATTTGTGCATCGGCTGTGGGCATCCGCGAGTTGAACAACCTCGCAAGCGGACTCCTGCTACTCTCGTTCACAGTGGTCGAGGTCCCTATTTCTCCTGTCGGAAAGAGTTCGGGACAACCCAGAGTGGGCTTGCTTTTAGGCGAATCGTGAATGGACGCCGTGCTTGTACCCGAGGGGAGAGGCCTACGGCGAGTTGGAGGAGTCCCTGTCGCCATCATATTGAAGGTTTCCCGAGATTGGAAGGACCGGAGCATTGGGTGTTCGTCCTCTGCATCCTCGAAAGGATCCAGCTCGCTGCTGACCTCGACGTCAAATATGGCATCATAGATGTCGTTGGACGAGGACCCCACTAGTGCCTCAACAAGGGGCATGTGCTTGATATGCCGAGGAAGACTATTGAAAAACGATTGCGCAGCTTCCTTGCGCGTTTCGGCAAATTTCATGCCAACGGCAAAGTATCGCTCGTAGATGCCTATCAAGATGAGGATGGGAAGGCTCGTCAACTTGATAAGGAAGACATTGAAACTGTGCAGAGCGCGGGGTGATAGTACGTATGTGGCCGGTTTGAGAAGTAAAAATGCAAGGATGTTAAACGGTGGTTGATATGAGAAGAGAGCGTCTGACTTGACACTGCAACGGGTCGTAATCAGCTGAATTGCATGACAGAAATCCTACCTACCCTTCCATAGTTGCAATGGCAAATTGATACAGATACTGAAAAGATTGAAACAATGGTTTAAAAACATTTGCTCGACACACTAACCTCTTGAGTGGCATTCTATGCACCAGAGTCATTTTGAATTCTTGACGCTTAACTCAAAACAACCCACCTCCTGAATTTTTGCCACTGTGTTCGACAGTAAAGAAATCAAAACTATCATGGGAAACAAGCGCTAAGAAAGTCTCCAGGGGCATGACAAAGCATCACTCACTTGTCAACAAGAGCGTATTGGACAACGCCGCGAAAATTATCATCAAAATCGGGCCGAAGAAGGGATGAAAACTCGATGCATCATGGAAGCTAAGTGACGTATTGCCAAACCAAATCTGGGTCATCAACCAAGCGATGGATCGCATTGAGCGAGGCTCTGGCTCCCCTTGCGCTGTGGAGTCATCAGTAACATCTCGAAACGGGGGGAAAAATACTCGCAGAGCGTCCATAGAGCAAACAGCAGGCCTGAGAAACAGATAGCCGCGATACCGATGAAGATGACGAATTGTGACACCATTCCCCGGAGGGACCTATCCTGATCATGAGCTGCATTCCCCATATTGACAAAGGATTTACAGGATCACAACATTATTTGAGATCACAAAGAAGGCTAATCTAGTAACTCGTCAGAAACCTGCGGTGATTGAGTATATTCTAAATTTGTCACCTTGGAAAAAGTATGCATGCACCACAAGATAAGACATCAAATGCCAAATCTGATGCAGCAACTGTCGGAAAAATGTGAGAGGACTGGATGCCGATGGAGAGAACCAGCCTTACCGTCACCATGGTTAATTCCCTTGAGCCTGAGAACTATGTATGCAAGAAAGATTGCGATGAACGAGAAGTCAATCACATTCCACAACTGATCATGTTTGAACTGAACTCCTCCGAGTAGAAAATCGAAACAGATTCACATTGGCAATATACACTGTGACCTCAAATGTTAGCTTGCGAGGCTCCTAGCACAAAACGCACTCACTAATCCACCCGTGCTCTGTTGCAGCGGTATACTCCCCTAGTGTGAAAGCTGTAGCCAAAATAATGAAAATTACCTCCCAGAAAGACATCCTTAAGGAATCTCGTGCTGACATGATATCATCTCTAGTAAGCGAGTACCGTGTAAGGGAACAAAAGAAACGCACTCAAGATGCAGAGTACAAAGGTGATAAGCAGGAGCGCAAAGTTCAAAAAGTCGAGCATGGCCCCGTAAAACGGCACCCGCAACCTTTGCGGTCCTTGAGCATCATGTAGGAAAATATACATACGTGATTGTCGTACCGATAGTGATCCAGGAAAGGCGACCTTCGAGCGTCATAAAGTTCAATGGCACGAGACTTGTAGTTATCTGCCAATATCGAGCGATGTGCAAACATTGTGAATACAATCCTTCCATAATACACATCATTCACAACTTTCTGCGCTACAGGGGACGCAAGAAAGGCTTTTGCATTGGTCGAAATAGCCATCTATTTTTCCCACATGAGCTGCGAAATGACGTCAGATTGCCGCTTACCTCGAGAGCACTCTGCACAGAATCCAATTCACATTCATCACCCACGACCAAGCTAACGCGATCCACTATCTCCGAGGTCGCCCCTGCCAGAGGATTCCAACGCGTGGTCAAGACAGCAACAAGTTGGATGTGATTAGACGCGAAGCGGCTGAGGAGTTTCATGGCAAGAATCTCGCAGAGGGTCGCCCGTGAGAACATGACGCCCGCGTTGGCAAGGTCGTTCTCGCATTCTGACAGAAAATATGACCGCACGACGAGGCATGCGTATACGACTGCCATATTTCTGAGACGAGCATACTTGTGGACGATCGGGCGGACTATGCTGAAGTTAATGTCTGATGCTGTCAGCTGTCTGGGTAGAATAAGATGCTCGTCGAGGCTGATGGACGTGTACTCACTCCCAGCTTAGAGCGCTGTCTGGAAGATGACGTTAGTCACAAGCAGCTATAGCGGGAAAGTGTATTTGCGCTTGCCTATTGTCGTCTATGAATGGAAAGCATTATTGGAAGAAGAGCAAAAGAAGACACTAGATTTGAATGGAAGACTTACGATGACATCCTTCTTCAGCGAAGGTATCAAAGGAAAGACTCTGACTGAACCCAGAGTCTCTGGGGTAGGAGCCAGTAGACTCTGGTGCTCGTAGTCAACATGATCCATAGGATTGGCCTTGAACGGAGAAGGCTTTTTCCACGTTGGTCGTGTAGATCCTTAATCTTAATTGCCAACACACATTCGGCAATAAATTAGGTAGCAGTAATAATTCGGTCGCTGTCTCGATATCTGCCCTTGTACGTTGGATCTGAATTCCATTCCTGTAGAGGATTGTACATTCGCGTTCTATATCTAGCCCCCCCCTGGGACTATAAAGTCTTTTTTTGTCTTTGGCAGCCTCATGTTCAGTCGCTTTCGGGTATTTATTGTTCTGGTTACACGGCGTGATCCATTTCTGATCCAGGCATGCCAAACCGGGATCAAAGACCTTTGACGCCTACATTTCCATCACTTGGCACAAAGTGTATATACCCTGATCTTGCTTTCCTTGTATTCTGTTCTCCTACATAATACCCCACTCTCCTTCCTGAATACCGAAGATGGGAGCCCTGTGCTGTTGTATCAATGAGCCTGTGGACTTGGACACCGAGGTTACTCTCTTCCATTTCGACCTTCATCGCGCTGTTGGTAAAGGAGCGTTTGGCAAGGTGTGCTATATCACATTCCCCAGCTATTATTACAGCTAACGAGACCAGGTCCGTGTTGTCGAGCATAAACGCTCCAAAAAGCTATATGCTCTCAAGTACATTGACAAATCTCGATGTGTACGACAAAAAGCTGTAGCCAATACAATACAGGAGCGGAGGCTTTTAGAAGAGGTGTGCTATCTAATCTTGGCCCCGAGATTGAGTCGACTTACTCGCATTAGGTTGATCATCCTTTTATCTGTAACTTGCGTTACGCTTTCCAAGATGATATAAATTGTTTCTTCGTACTAGACTTGATGCTGGGTGGAGATCTGCGGTGTATGTCTGTTCTGGTAGTTTATTTGCATCATCTTTTTCTCATCCTTTCATAGTCCACCTAGAACGTATGGGACGCGTACCCGAGGAGGTTGTGAAATTCTGGGTTGCTGAACTCTCGTGCGGACTAGAATACCTTCACCGACAGCGGATAATCCACCGGTATATCTCCTGCCCACGATATCTTGAGCCAGACTCAGACTTCTCATAGCGATATCAAACCGGACAACGTCCTCTTGGACGCCATGGGACATGCCCACCTCACCGACTTCAATGTTGCTATCCACTACTCGGACCGCCGGCTACACACCAGCGTTGCTGGTAGTATGGCCTACATGGCTCCCCAGGTCGTAGGGAGAAAAGGTTATTCGTGGCAAGTCGACTGGTGGAGCTTGGGCATCACTGCATACGAACTCATATTCCACAAACGTCCCTTTGATGGCCGGAACACGGAAAAGATGACCCATTCCATTCTCAAGGACCCACTGAGATTTCCCGATTGTGCCTCGTCACGTTGTAGCGAGGCCGCTAAATCAGCACTACAAGGGGTAAACTTGTTCGCCTTTCTACCGATTATGTTTGAACGCTGAGACACCATTCAGTTTATTGAACGCGATCCCGAAAAACGTCTTGGGTGTCGATCCGATGCTCAGGGCCTCAAAGACGTCCGATCACATCCATGGTTTGAGTCCATCAACTGGGAAAGCCTGGGGAACAAGGAGAGTCAACCTCCATTTGTTCCAGATGTAAATCAATTTCTTTCTCTTCAAAATAGCGGATCTTGATGCTATACTCGTTTAGATGGACAAGGCGAACTTCGATGTGTCGCATGAGCTTGACGAGTTCTTGATGGTCGAGAAGCCTTTAACTCATTCCAAGCGGAAGGCCAATGTTGACCTCGACAAGCTGAAGCCAGAACTTCGTGAACTTGAAGAACAGTACGTCGCGTGGATACCATACAAGAATAGTTTCAACGAATCATGTCTCTCTGTTTTGCAGATTCACAGTTTATGATTTCACCAGTTCACGACGAATGTCATACTATCCCCACAATCAGCCTGTCACCACAATTGTTACAACAACAGATGACACGGACAGAACAGCAACGCATTCCCCTAATTCGCCTAACGGGACCTTGATCCCCACCGCTACCATCGCTGAAAGGTCACGAGCAGGCACCCCTACAGCTACTTTTGGTATTGAGTCGCATCGATATGGCCCGTCTGCACCCTCCCCCTCATTACACGGGCATGTGACGTCATAGCTTTTAGCGGAGCTGCGCCCACTTGTGAGTGACTATTCATCAATTGCCATCAGTATGTACGGTCTGACGGGTAATCTAGGTCGCTTCTTTACTATCTTTGAACACACACTCATTAAAACTACCCTATCCTCATCCCCCATTGCGGTTAATCACATGTCAAAAACATCTTTATTGCATGACTTATCTCTTACGACCTTATGACTTTTTCCTCTCTCTCCATGGCGCTCGTTCATTCCCCCATGTTTTTTTCGCACAGCTTTCGATATGCATTACATACACTCCGCTATTCATCTGGATGCGCTGGCGCGGTATTTCTATGGCGTATCCGTAAATTGAATAGATTGGACTAATTGTCAATGGATCACAATTGAGACGAACTATAAACTCTCAAGAATCTTAACAATTCCAAGTGAAGCGCAATCTGTTCACAAACCACCACTTCGCACTAGTATCGTAGTAAACGACATGACATAATCTTTGTTTTCAGCCCTTGAGTGCAACATCATATCATGCTCTTGAACCAAATTAGACATCTTCTTCCTCGATTCCGACGTGCTGCAACTCAACTGTCCTCCAGAAATATAGCCCGTCAATCCAAAATGTCAGAAACTGAATCTTCAGACATTGTTCGATTGGCAAAAATACCTACAATTGCAGAACACTACAAGAATTCGACACTTCAAGCACCTGCATCGGACAAGATTCTCTATCAACCGAATTCCTCCCTACTCGAAAGGATATCTATCCAGTGATTATCTCAGAGACTTTTCGATAGCCAACTGATCAATGTTGATGCTGATCAGCCAAGGCGACATCACTAAAGTGGAGGTGGACTCGATTGTTAACGCTGCCAACAAAAGCCTTCTGGGTACTTTTTTTTTGCAACTTGAACATCTTTTGGGAAAGCTCACCGCTTGATAAGGTGGTGGCGGGGGTACGATAATTCCTCAATCGTCAATATTTGTTTTTAACTCGTACAAGTTGACGGGGCGATTCATCACGCAGCTGGGCCTCATTTACTTGAGGAATGTAAGCCCCTTTGACATCGAATTCATCTTCAGACCCTTATATTTTGCGGCTTTGTAGGTCGTACGCTGAACGGATGTATGACTGGCAACTCGAAGATCACCCGCGGTTACTGCCTCCCCGCGTAGGTTTCGGATCGCAACACCCTCAGAACTGTTTCACTCAACTTGTACATTCTAGGCGCTATGTCATCCACACCGTTGGACCCGTGTATTCCCCGGACGCAGCGGAAGAAAAGGCGAGACAACTAGCGTCGTGCTATAGGACAAGTATGGAACTGGCTGTTGAGAACCAGGTCAGGCACATCGTAAGTCTATATTTATCTCGTGACGATGGCTTCTCTATCTTACCCTGAAATTGCCAAGGCGTTTCCGTCTGTCTCAACTGGAATATACGGCTATCCGATCGTCGATGCTACCCGTGTCGCCTTGGACCAAGTTAGACGTTTCGTCGAGTCAGAGCAAGGAAAAACGGTGCGTCTGACTATAAACAGAATTCTATATACTCATGGTATGTCAGCTTGAACGAGTGATCTTTGTCGTCTGGACCAACAAGGACCTAGAAGTCTACGAGTAAGTAAACCACTCTCACGCTTCATCCTTCGCGACGGGTACTTGAGAGATAAAAAATAGGTCTCTCATTCCAGAATATTTTCCACCAGTTCAAGAAGAGTCGAACTCGGTAAACGAGACGTCTGATGCACAACAGACAGAACAATAACAAGGCGACTACATACTCAGGTTTTTGCGAGGTAATCAGTCCTGTAACCCCTCCTTCTGTATCCGTACTTCTAATACTTATGCGCTTTTCTGACGTATCAATCTGATGATCGCCCGCTAAGCACTCACTTGGGGCTTCACCGTTACCCCAAATGTATCGCCGATAATTCCAAATTTTCAGAGGTTTCAAAATTGATGCTTGGAATACATCCGAGTCGCTTAATAGCTTGTTTCCCCATATCACCGGATACACTTTCTGGCCGGGCGGGCCGCGCATCGTCATCCCCTCGCCTCGTGATGCATCCCATGCTAGACCATGCTTCGAGTTCTCTAGCCGGGTTTTTTCCGCATGATCATTCAGGCGTGCGGACCTTCCACTGTTTTAACACATAATGCACTCAAAAGGCAAGCGCCCGAGTTCGGAGACTCCTGGAACGTAGAACGTCTACCCATACGATGGGGCTGTTTTACAACATTTTCATCGCTGTCTTTTCTTCCATTGGTATGTAACTTCACTTTGTAACTTACTGTACGAGATAACATCCTAACGTATTGCGTATGTAGGCGCGTTCCTTTTTGGGTGAACAAATTTCTGTTTTGAAATTGAGTTGATTGACACCTATCGCACCTTGAAAGATATGACAGGTGAATCTTCTCGACACTCTATCATGACTATGATGCTGACGTGCTTTCAGTGGTATTATCGCGTCCGTGATTACCATGGACCACTATAAAGCTCATTTTACGGACAAGTCGACCATTCAAGGAGCAGTCGTCTCAACATTCAATGGTAAGTAACAGCGTGTTCCACTACCAATGATCGTGGCTCACTCGATATACTTAGGTGGATGTTTCTTTGGCGCGTTGGGAGCAGGATGGTATGTGACCCCTCCCGCGTTCTCTGCGTTTCCGGCTAACAGGAAAACAGGTTAAATGATAGGCTTGGTCGTAAGCGGACTATACAGGTAGCGGGGTCTTTGCATACCCGTAGTTCAGAAGTTGAACCGACATTAGATTGGCTGCGTTTTCTCGATTTGGGGCGGTGCTATGCAATGCGGTGCATCCAATGTCGCTACTCTTCTTGTTGGACGCATTATTGGTGGAATTGCCATCGGGTATATCTCACTTGAGCTCTTCTTCATTGATTGGCATTTACCAATGCTACAGAATACTGTCGATGACCGTTCCGTTGTACAATGTAAGTGCGCAGATAGGTTTCATTTCGTAGTTGTTTCAGCCCTCTTGATTTAGACCGAGATCGCCCCTCCTAAAAACCGAGGCCTGCTTGTAGGTCTGACCCAACAAATGCTTGGTATTGGCTTCATCGTCGCCAATTGGGTATGTATTATGACTTGTGTTATGAATCGTGTTGTTGAGTCTTCGCTTCTAGGTCGGATATGGATGTCAATTCATTGAATCTGACGTATCGTGGCGGCTTCCCCTTGGCTTGCAGGTTTGCGCAATTGTACCAAAGCAGAACAAGCAATTTATCACTTCACCTTCGTTCTTAGCTTGTCCCTGCATCCCTTCTTCTACTTGGAATCCAATTCTTGCCCTATAGCCCGCGGTGGTTATTGGAAGTTGATAGGGACGATGAGGCGAAGGCAGTAGTCTACAAACTGCACGGCAAAGGCAACGAGAGAGCAGCCGAGCTGGAGTATCAAGAGATGCACGACACGATTAAAGCTGAGGCCTGTATCAGGACTCGGAGCATAAAAGGACTCGTGTCCACCGGCCCAATGACGAAGAGACTTTTTGTTGCCGTAGGTGTACAAGTCTTCACTCAATTCACCGGTATAAATGGTAGGCTCGTCCGCTACTTATCCGTTTTTGTCGTTAAGTTGAACGTTTTAGTAATCAACTACTTCGGACCCACGATGTACGAAAGTCTTGGTATCACAGGACACAAATCTCTTCTTGTCCAAGGGTACGATGTCTGCTTTCGCTGTGGATTGTCTTTCTGACTCGGATGTGTAGCATTTACGGTGCAGTTGGACCAGTCGCGAATCTTTTGTATGTCGCTGATTTCTGCACATATCCAAGGCGGATTGAGAACCTTGCGTTGACAGCTTCATTATCTTCCTCCTGGATCGTGTTGGGCGCAAGAAGCCTCTCGTATTTGGCGCTGGATCTTTTGTTTGTACTTTCTCCATCCTTGCGGCAATTGTGGCTACAAACCCAGCCAATTCTCCGCTCTCAAACCAAACTGCACAACGGTAGGGGAAGTCATGCTTTGATCAGGAATGTTCTGATAATTCCTTCCCAGTGCCGGCATCGCTATGATATTCTTGACCAGTGTGATTTTCTCACTCAGTTTTGGACCAGTCAGTTGGGTGTTGGCCTCTGAAGTAAGTTGTCCTGTCATTGGTTTTCGAGTCTTCCTGCTCACATACTCGCAGGTGTTCCCCACTCACGCGCGTGCTCTTGGTACCATGGTTGCAACCTGTTGTAACTGGGTAGGAAAGCATCTTGTGTTTCAAGAAATTGTCCATTCATTATACGTTCAAAGGCCTTTAACACGATGATTGGGCAAGTCGCTCCAATCGGCATGAAGAACGTTGGCTGGAAGTTCTACATGTTATTTGTTGCCCTCAATCTTGTAGATATGGTTATCATTGCAATCTTCTTCCCTGAAACCAAAGGTACAAGCCTAATGCTTCTTCTATTGCTTCTTGCCTGCTAAACGCCCGCACAGGCAAAACACTAGAGGAGATGAACGAAGTATTTGGCGACGATATCACCGTTGAACCGAAGAACAACTCTTCGCACTCGATTGAGAAAGTGGAGAATGGTGAGAGAATTGAGGATGTGAGGACAAAATCTGTTTGAAAGTTTCCATAACTTCACGTCGTTTAATAATTCTACAATTGGGATAGACTTTGAGAATTTTTGACATTGGCAAGTTTGTCGCTTACCATTGAGACCGAGGTACCATCTAATCTAATCGAGTTCCTTGTGCCGCTCCGAACTTCCGGGATAGTTCGCCGGGGCCACGGTCCGGTTGCTTTTCCACCGAACGTTTTCTTTTGCGCGACTTGGACTCAGCCACGACGGTGGCGCTAGGGACCATAGAATGCGCAGTAGGACTGTTCTGCAATGTGCGTCGCAGGTCTTGAGTCTTTGCCAGTCGAGGTAATTATTTTGCTCCCTTCATTGAATTCAAATTGAGCAGTCATCCATCAGTTACTCTATGAGGTTCAACTTCATGCTCTCTCCGAATCCCTTCCAATAACTTCACGACACATTCATACCGTCTTTCGATCGTCACCCGCCTCTTTTCGTTCTCAATACCTATTAGGCCGCGTCTTGGCACGCGGGCCACGGGACATGGCGTCAATTTTCACAAAGGTCCTTCGATATCCGACTTGCACGGAAGAAGTCGTGGAACATCTCGTCCCACTACTCGTTGAAGGAGGTTTCGACGCTAAATCGTCGAAGTTCGACATACCGAAACGATTGTTTCGTTCACTGGCTCCGAAACCCGGATCCATTAGATGGAAGGAGCAGGAACCACCGTTACCGTTCCTTCAGTATTTATTCGACTCTCCCAGAATTCCAAAGCCCAACGTCGATTCGCACGGTGGATATGCTCTGACAAAGGCAGTCCATGCGAGATTTATACCCCTCATTAGATTCTTACTCGATTGCGGTGCCGAACCACAGTGCAAGAACTGCCTGGCCGTCTTCGTCGCTATACGACAGAAAGATTTAGCTCTGGTCAAATTATTGATAGAGCGAGATGATTCCGATTATACGGATCGTCTGGGAACAGGCAAGCGGAAGAGACGCAAGCTTGAGGATAGAGTGGTCGTCAACAGCGCAATGCTGAAAGCGGCCGTGAAGTGCGATGCCAGAGACATCGTCGATTATCTGGCGAGAGAGAAGGGATGTATACCTGATATGCAGACGTTGCATATGATGACGAAGTAGGTATATCATTATGGGCAAGAATAACTAATGAATCATCTCATTCCCGATATTTCACCAGTTTGCTAACAATCCAAAGACGGTAACAGGTACAACCCGTAAAGATTTAGCCAGTAATTTTCCGCATTCCATCTCGTGGATACCATGTGAACGAGTTGTTCCCACTCCGCAGCGCCTCCATACTGCATGGAAAGCCCATTGCGTACCCAAGGCATTTCCCACCAACCGCTGGGTCCGGCCTCCAGAAACCAGGCACTGGCCTGTCTCTTTGTGGCTTCCTTCTCCGTCTCCTTTTTGAAGGTATCGATGTATTCGGAGGTGATGGCGCGAGTTCGATGACTGGCCAACTTGAGGTCACCGTTGAGGATGAAACCGACCCATGATTGTAAGGATGTTGTCGAAGGTAGGACGCAGAGACTGGTGGTCGCGTGGATCGTGGAGGTTGATCGGACTCGACGACCATCATGACTGGCAGCGATGACATTGTGGATGTCGATTTTGCAAGTTTGAGCTTCCTCGAATCTCCGTATCGCTAGAATTGTTCTTGTGAAAAATATGAATGAAGTGAAACACCCTGATCTTACTAGGGTAGGCTTGTAACCTTCCAAAAAAATGGATGACCCATCCACAGCCGCTGCTTTCGCGCGTTCTGCGCGAATAATTGCTTGTAATTCATTATCTTCTGTCTCTGGTTCACGAGTTCTAAGAAAGGATATCAGAGCAGGAAAAAAGTATTTAATAATCTCCGACTGACATGCATACGCGTGGAGGTGGAGGAGTTTTCGGTCGCAACAAGATCCGCTGGTGTGACTTGGAGCTGGATAAGAGTCGAAAAGCTAACAAGAATGCAGAAAATTGGAAATTTTAACAGGTGAAGCGCGTACCTATCCCTTCTCCTTCAGTACTTTCCGGAGAATCCAGCTTCCTTCGTTTCTTACACCTTTCTTGCTTCACTTGAAGGTTGGGCGAAAGGTCCCAAGCAGTGGAAATCAATTCCTTCAGATGATTCACCAACTTTGAATCAAAACCCCGATTCTTAACATCGGCATCTTCATTTTCTGTATAAACATCACTGCGAGAAACGGTGATAAAGGACTCTGGAAGAAAATGAGGATTAACGAAAAGAGGAGGCATTTAAAGTCGTTGTTGTGTTGTATTTACCAACAGCCTCAACGCGTCTCCCATCAAGAAATTTCGAAATCATCGACGCCGAGTCTAAAAATCCTCTCATGTCGACAGCCAAACCTGCTTCGAAAAAAGACAAGAAGTCTAAACGAAAATCTATCGGAGACACGAGTCTGCTTTCGTCTGACGCACCAGTCAAGGCCAAACCTGACTCTCAAGCTACGAGGGAGGCCGAACAGCCACAGGTGACCGCTCCAGAGCCCACCCCAGCGGCACCTGTTGAGAAGCAGAAAAAGAGAAAAAGAAAATCTGGAGTGCCCAAGAACGTTGACGGTGTGCCGCAGCCAGAGGACCAGGTGCCTCCTCCAGCGCCCACTCCAGCGCCTGCTCTAACGCC
>JAGDQM010008528.1:0-13175 GCA_017580835.1 Termitomyces bulborhizus
CAAGTAATCTCTTGTCAAGTTTATTATTAGTTTTTGTATGCTTGCCAAGTCTCTTGCCATTCGCATATATGACATTTTTGTTCAAGATACAGCTGGGTCTTGCACTGTTCAAGCCTTTGAAACATATTGTTACTGGTTGTCATGCCTGGAGTTTAAAACTTCATGTTTCCTCCCAATACAAGCTCATACAATTTTTCCAACCACAAGGTGACAATCAGTACAATTCTAACTGAACATCTATAACTGATCAAACTCTCAATGCATTCATCCAGTCTCTGCCAGAATGGGCAGAAAATTACGAAAAGCTCACAAGTCTGAGAAGTCATCACGACAGCCTACAAAGAGTATTGTGACTACTGTACGTAGTCTACAAGATTCTTTTAGCAGATTCTTTCTCCACATTGTCATGAGAAAGGAGGATCCTACCAAGCTTCACTTGAGCAAACCGATCAGTGCAGAAGCTTGCCTTGACTTACTTCAGAATTGTTCAAGTCTGTGATCTGTATCTGTCATTCTGGATAAGGGTAACTTGGAACATTTCAAGGCAAGACACCAACAACCTATCAACACACCCAACCTCAAACACCTTTATATTTCAACCTGATTCCCTTTCACCAGAGTTCCTTGATGCAATTTGTTGTCTACAATTAGTTTCTCTGAAGCTAGAACGGTATGCCGGGACAATAAATTGTGATGTTGAAGAATCAGAACGTTATGGCTTAACAAGCGTCATAGAGGGATCTTGTTGCCATATCAAATTGTTGGTACTCTTGGACATGTTGCCACTGGCTAGTGAACTCAAGCAATTTATCCAGCTGGAGTATATAGAGCAGCTTGAGCAGCTTTGGGTTTACAATTGCCAGGACAACATTTGCAACAAATGGTATCCATCCATCACAGACCAGGTCTTAGGTGTTTTAGGTCAATCCATACATCCTCTGAAAACAAAATACTGGAGATCTGGTATGGTAGGGAAAAGCAGATTACACAAGAAAAGGGAGCATAAGCAGAAGTTTGAAATCAGCTATTATCAAGGAGAGAAAATCACTTGAAAGAAGAGCAAAGAGGAAAAATAATCGACATAGAGGAGGTAAAGGGAAGAGAGAGAATATTGAGGTTAACTTAGGAAAAGCGTGAAAAATAGAAAGAAAGGCAAGGGGAGGGATAAATTCAATAGGAGGATGATAAAGGAAAGAGGGTGAACAAATGGGGAAAAGAGTTGATGATAGAGGAGGAGGAAGATGACAAAAGACGAAGGAATAAGGTTTGAAATTCTGAAACCAACCATTGGGTGTTTTTAAAATTGGGAGAATATTGGCAATCTGGAGCTACCTTTGCACAAGTATAAATAGTGGATGTATTTGACAAAAAGAGAATAAGAAAAAATTACCCTTTATTCTAAGGTGCTCTCATCATGTTCCTCTGGAGTCGTCGACAAAATCTTGACTATGTTGAACAATTGATTGGCTAACTGACATTATCACAGCTGTTTTTGTTGACAAAGATACTAGACAACTTACTGTCTGGCTGTTCTGTTGTCTTGTTGTCTTGATTGTTTCACTGTCTTGTTGACTCATAATCTTGCCATCTTGCAGTCTCGTAGTCTTGCAGTCTTGTTGTCTTGCAGTCTTACAATCTTGTTGTCTTGTAGTCTTGTCATCTTGCAGTCTCATAGTCTTGCAGTCTCACAGTATAATTGTCTTGTTACCTTGCTGGTCTGCTGTCTTGCTTGTTGTGACTGGTTTCCCATTCACATCTTTGCATATTTTGACTCATTGTCTCAACGTCTTTCTCAATCAAATCCACTGTCAGCTTGTTGGCTTGTCTTGTGAGTTTAAGCAGTCTCTTTTTCCATTGAACAACTCAAAATAACCGAATACAAGTTCATGCATATATTTACCTTCTTCTGAAATCACAATCACTTCCAATTTACAATCACCTACACAAAATATCAGTCCACCATACTGAAAGACTTCTTGAAGAAGAAGAAATCACCTACCTCAGATTGGTAACCAAGGAGTGTGAACATAGTTGTACTGATATTGTTGCCAAGGGACAAAAATGCACCTTACTTCAACGGAGAAGATGTTCAAGAGTTTCTAGACTCACTCGAACAACATGCAGATAGAGCAAGGACACCTCATGCTAACTTGCCAGGATACATGACTCGTTATTGTTTGAAGAAGGTCAAACACATTATCAAGTACATGACAGAGTTGCAGGGGAATAACTGGGTAGGAGTGAGGATAATGCTGATAGATTTGTATGGATCAAACAACTTGCCTTCAAAAACAAGTGCGGATAAACTAAGGGCATGGACAAAGAAACATGGGACGTGTAGGAAGTTATTGACAATTCAGGATGTCAATGCATACTGCTGGACCTTTAAACAATTATCAGTGCTATTGACTAGGGAGCCAAAGCAGATTTTGGAAAATGACTTAAACCTTTGTTTCTATATGAGGGATACCAGAAGGACTGAGGAAGAAGGTGAGGAAGAAGATGCCAACAGCTAACCAGAAAACAATAAATGCACCAAAAGTAGAAGATCAGTTGAAGTGGTTGCGGGCTGAGTTTGATAAGACAGACATAGATGTGGAACAATCAGAGATAGAGTTAGACAAGGAAGAGGGGACTGAAGGATCAGAAACAGAAAGTGATGATGACAAGAAGTCAATTGAAGAGAAGGATTGGCATGGAAAAAAGAAGGGAAAAGGGATCACGTTTGCTCAAGAGCCATTGGTAAAGATTATACTGACAGAAAAAGGAACAGAAGGAAAAATTGAGGAGCTGGCTAGGGGCATGGAACAGTTAAGGATAGTAGTAGCAGAAGTGGCAAGAATGCGAGGGAGAGAGGGGTATGCAGACAGAATGATGGTTAGATGTCAGTGTGGGATGGGAGGGTGTAAATGCCCTGACAATCATTTGTTTGAGTATAATAATTGTCCTCATATGAGGCAACTTCTTGGAGAGAGTCTCATAAAGTATGATTCAAAGGGACATTTGATTCTAGCAAATAGAGATGAACTGCCACCACTGACAAATGAACTGGGAGGGGTAGCAATGGTTGTCAGGGGAAGAATGAAAAATAGAACTGATGCAAGGGGAAAAGCTAGAGATGGGAAAGACCTTCCACCACATATGTTCTCAAAAAGTCTAGCAGGGCTACTATTGGATAGGAAAGATGTAATACAAGACAGAATTTTGGGAGTTGCATCAGTCCAAATGACTCCAACATGGAGAAGTTTGGCAAATCCAGCGGTAAGAATGCAAAAAGAAGATCTGCATTATGATCTAAAGAAAAAACCATTAACAATTAAGTTGTCAGGGAGGTCAAATGAAGGAGTGGGAGACAAAGGAAAGAAAGTGGCTGGAGAGGGGGAACAACATAGACATAGACCAAAAGTGAGCAAGCGGCAGGAAGTACAAACGCCTAAACCACCAAGTCAAAATATGAGAGAAGGAACAAAGAAAAAAGGAGGGAGAGGGGAAGGAATGGGAGGAGATGGGAAGGCAAAAGGATTGTATCATTTTATGTCAATAATTCAGGATAGGGTAGATATGGATGCATTAGAGGCTCATCTTCTCGATTAAACAATCATTACAATGACTATAGGATAGTTCCTCAGAAGTTTGCCAGAATTCCAGAAGTAGATGGGGAATATCACAAGAACAAGAAGAGAATATGTGGATAAACCTGTTGGTAACAAAAGTTGGAAGTCTGGATAAAGATGTATGCCTGTGTGGATGTATGGAGATAATAACAGAAGGCGTCAGAAGTTTGAGTAGAATGAATTGAAGAAGTTGTGGGATCAATGGTGGAAGTTGAATACAATGGGGTCAAAGTGTCTAAAGAAGAGGTAGAAGTTAAGTATGCCTCAGTGGTTAAATTTCATAAAAACCTAGTGCCCTTATTTGCGATAGTGATGGGAAAGTTTAAAGGGACACTAGGAGGAGTAAAAATGACATTCATAGTGGATATAGGATCGGAACTCAATCTGTACTCAGGATACTTGTATGAAAAGACAAAGTTGTCAACAGATTTGGATGAGACAAGGTAGTCATTGAAGGGAATTCATGGAGATCCTGTTAGGTTAAGGGGTTGTGTAAGGGATGTACCAGTTGAGGGATGTACCAGTGGTGGGGAGTCATGCCTTTGATCATCACTTTTTTGTGAATGGTGCAGGACAAAGGGGGGATGCCAAAATAACAGGGAACGTAATCTTGGGACCAAGGTAATTGGGTAACAGTATCCATACCACTAACAAGGCTGGATGCGGAGCAAAATAAGGATAGCTTAGAAGTTGATTTGGGCCAGTCAGAAATGCACTGTCATAAATGTAAGAGGAGGCCAACTGTCAAGGACATTGAAGAAGACAAGTTGGAAAACTTGTAGGGAGTGTGGGAACAAGGCCTGAAGAATAGCCCACACCCATTCCATACCTTGGAAGTAGGTTGTATGCACTTGTAGGAGCATATATAGAAGATGAAGGAGACTGGACAAGACCAAAGGTAGCGTTCTCTCTGATGTAGAGTGCAGCAATTTTGAGATATTTCTGTCTGGATACGGTACATATGGAAAGGGGAGTAGAAGGGAAGAAGTATTTGCTACAGGGAATAGAGCTATCAATGTCTTGGCCAGAGAAAAGGGCATCAAGAAAGGCAGACTCAGTGGCATGGGAAAAATTTATATACAAGGATATTGTGTATAGGTTTGAACATATCTCAGTTTTTATCACTGATGGTGGGAAGGAATTCTTGGGTGCAGCGGAATACATCTATAGGCAATACAGGATTACAGTGATTATCTTGTCACCATATTATCTGGAAGGAAACAAGATAGCTAAAAGAGCTCATAAAATATTGTGTAACTCAATTATTAAAGCATGTGGACAGGACAAGAGTAAATGGCCGCTATTCATGGAGATAGGCTTGTTGGTAATGAGAATCACTGCATCAAGGATGACAGGATATACACCATATTATTTACTATATAGGAGGCATCTGTTCTTTGCATTCAACTTGACAGACATTATATGAGAGGCTTTGCTTTGGATTGGAATCGAGTTTGGACAACAGAAGAGTTATTGGCAATAAGGATCCAACAGCTGGTGCGAAGAGATAAAAGGCTGGTGATTGCATTAGAAAAGCAAAAAGTAGAACAGAAGAAGGCAGTGGATGCATTTAATGAAAAATATAAATGTTACTTATTGAGTGGGGACTTTGCTATCGGAACATGGGTTTTAGTGTACAAAACATGGTTGAAGGAGCAGAAGGGGCACAAGTTTGCTATGAGATGAGCAGGACCATTTATTGTCCATTGGAAACTGAAGGAAACAACTTATCAACTTTGTGAACTCGATAGAACAATAAAGCAGGAGTCTGTGAGGGGATGCTTATGATGTAGGATACTCCTAACAAGGCGAGGTCATGCAACAAGACTAGGCAAGCGAGGGCAGCAGCAAGCAAGCAATAAGGCTGGCAAGCATAGGCAGCAAGGCAGGCAAAGCAAGAGGATAACACGTAAAGGGGGACGATACTATAGAGCTCACAGTTGGCTTACTGTGTAGACCAGAGAAGTGCTGTTATTGTTAAGTTGAAGAGTATTCTACTCTGTCGACCTGCTTATATACATACATAGGTAGCTTACTAATGCTAGTGTAGTAAGCAGCCTGAGTGACTAAGTGAAGGTAATTAACAATACATAAGCAGAGAAATAGTGTCCAATTACTATGAGGTGACGACTAATATCTATGGGAAGGTGCAGGGCTAGGCAGCCAGTCAGTCTATGATGCTAGATAAGATGCAATACATACAACTAAGACTATATAGAGTTGGCTATCTGATAAGATATTAGATGTCCCCTTACAGAGTTGATTGCTGTAAGTCAGCTAAAAATATTCTTCTATAGGCAAGACTATCAAATAACTAGGACCGTCAACATGGGGGCATTTGATATTAAAGAAGATTCTTATGGTTTCTCTAAGTTATTATCTAGTCAAGGTAGAGTTGAGAAAAGTAACAATGTTTGCATGATCAAAAGTCTACATGATGAATTGTTGTCGCAACTCACTTTCTTGAATGTGGAGTGGATGGAAAGGGAGGCTATGTCAGATGCAGAACAAAACAATGAGGTCATTGTTTAATCTTAGCACAATCTGTGGTAGGGAAAAGCAAATTATATAAGAAAAGAGAGCGTAAGTAAAAGTTTGAAATCAGCTATTATCAAGAAAAGAAATCACTCAAAAGAAGAGCAAAGGGGAAAAATAATTGACATAGAAGAAGTAAAAAGAAGAGAGAGAATATTGAGGTTAACTTAGAAAAAGCGTGAAAAATAGAAAGAAAGGCAAGAGGAGGGATAAATTCAACAGGAGAATAATAAAGGAAAGAGGGTGAACAAATAGGGAAAAGAGTCGATAACAGAGAAGAAGGAAGATGACAAAAGATGAAAGAATAAGGTTTGAAATTCTGAAACTAACTATTGGGTGATTTTAAAATTGGGAGAATATTGGCAATCTGAAGCTACCTTCACACAAGTATAAATAGTGAATGTATTTGATGAAAAAAGAATAAGAAAAAATTACCCTTTATTCTAAGGTGCTCTTGTTACATTCCTCTAGAGTTATCAACAAAATCTTAACCATGTTGAACAATTGATTGACTGACTGACATTATCATAGTTGTTTTTGTCAATAAAGATACTAGATAGCTTACTATCCGACTGTTTAGTTGTCTCATTGTCTTAATTATTTTACTGTCTTGTTAACTCGTAATCTTGCTATCTTGCAGTCTCATAGTCTCGTAGTCTTATTGTTTTGCAGTCTTATAATCTTGTTGTCTTGCAGTCTCACAGTCTTATTGTCTTGTAATTTTGTAGTCTCATTGTCTTGCAATTTTGTAGTCTCATTGTCTTGTTGTCTTGCAGTCTTATTATCTCATAGTCTCGTTGTCTTGCAGTTTTATTGTCTTGTTGTCTCATTGTCTTACAGTCTTATTGTCTTGTTGTCTTATTGTCTTGTTGTTTTATAGTCTTATCATCTTGCAGTCTTGCAGTCTCGTACAGTCTTGCAGTCTCATTGTCTTACAGTCTTGTTATTTTGTAGTCTTGTTGTCTTGCAGTCTTGTTGTCTTGCAGTCTCACAGTCTTATTGTCTTATAGTCTCATTGTCTCATAGTCTTGCAGTATAATTGTCTTGTTACTTTGCTAGTCTGCTTTCTTGCTTGTTGTGACTAGTTTCCTATTGATATCTTAACACATTTTAACTCATTGTCTTGACGTCTTTCTTAATTAAATCCACTATCAGCTTGTTAGCTTGTTTCATAAGTTTAAGCAGTCTTTTTTTCTATTGAACAACTTAAAATAACCAAATACAAGTTTATATATATATTTATCTTCTTCTAAAATTATAATCATTTTTATTTTACGATCATTTATATGAAACATCAGTCAATTGTACTGAAAGACTTCTTAAAGAAGAAGAAATTTCTACTTCATTAGAAAAAAGGCTGTTTATTGATGCTCAGAACTCAGTGACCTAAGACTATTATCCTGTTATACTAAGAATGATGAACTCTTTTGACTTGTTAAATAGCAACTGAAGGCCTTATCTTATTATCTTACAGTCAACTGTTTAAACTTGCAAAACAAGCTGACAAGCTGATAGTAGATTTTATTGAGAAAAACATTAAGATAATAAGTCAAAATATGCTAAGATGTCAACAGAAAACTAGTCATAACAAGTAAAATAGCAAATTAGTAAGGTAACAAGACAATTATATTGTAAGACTATGAGACAACAAGACTGTGAGATAATGAGATAATGAGATGACAAGACTGTGAAACTATAAGACAATAAGACAAGGCCTCCAGTTATCGTTTAACAAGCTAAAAGAGTTCATCATCCTTAATATAATAAGTTGATAGTCCTAGGTCACTAAGTTCTAAGCATTAATAAACAGCCTTTCTTTTGATGAGGTAAGAATTTCTTTTTCTTTGAGAAGTCTTTTAGTACAATTAACTGATGTTTTATATAAGTAATTATAAAATAGAAATAATTGTGATTTTAAAAGAAGATAAATATATATATAAACTTGTATTCAGTTATTTTGAGTTGTTTAATAGAAAAAGAAATTGCTTAAACTTGTAAGATAAGTTAACAAGCTGATAATAAATTTAATTAAAAAAGACATCAAGACAATGAGTCAAAATGTGCTAAAATGTCAATAGAAAATCAGTCACGACAAGCAAGACAGCAGACTAGTAAGATAACAAAACAATTATACTACAAGACTGCAAGATAATAAGACTGTAAGATAACAAGACAATAAGACAATAAAACTATAAAATAATAAGACTACAAGACTATAAAACAATGAGACAACAAGACTGTAAGACTATAAAACTGTAAGATAACAAGACAATGAGACTGCAAGACTATAAGACAACAAAACTACAAGTCAACAAGATGATGAAATAATAAGACTGTAAAACTATAAGATAATAAGACAAGGTCTTTAGTTACTATTTAACAAGCTAAAAGAGTTTACTGTCCTTAATATAACAAGATGATAGTTCTAAGTCACTGAGTTCTGAGCATTAATAAACAGTCTTTTTCTTAATGAGGTAAGGATTTCTTCTTCTTTGAGAAGTCTTTTAGTATGATTAACTAATATTTTATGTAGATGATTATAAAATAGAAATAATTATGATTTTTTAAAAAAGTAGATATATGTGTGAACTTATATTTAGTTATTTTAAGTTGTTCAATAAAAAAAGAGACTACTTAAACTTGTGAGACAAGCTGATAAGCTGACAGTGAATTTGATTAAGAAAAACATCAAGACAATGAGTTAAAATATGCTAAGATGTCAATAAGAAATCAGTCACAACAAGTAAGAAAGCAAACCAGCAAAGTAACAAGACGATTATACTGCAAAACTGCAAGATAATAAGACTACAAGACAACAAGACAACAAGACTGTAAGACAATGAGACTATAAGACTGCAAAACAATGAGACTGTGAGACTACAAGACAACAAGATAATAAGATGACAAGACTATAAGACTGCAAGACAATAAGACAAAGCCTCCAGTTGCTATTTAACAAGTCAAAAGAGTTTACTATTCTTAGTATAATAGAATAATAGTCCTAGATCACTAAGTTCTAAGTATCAATAAATAGCTTTTCTTCTGATAAAGTAAGGATTTCTTCTTCTTTGAGAAGTTTTTTAGTACAATTAACTAATGTTTTATATAGGTGATCATAAAATAGAAATGATTGTGATTTTAGAAGAAGATAAATATATGCATAAACTTGTATTTAGTTATTTTAAGTTCTTTAATAGAAAAAAAGACTGCTTAAACTTGTGAGACAAGCTGACAAGCTGATAGTAGATTTGATTAAGAAAAATATCAAGATAATAAGTCAAAATATGCTAAGATGTCAACAGAAAACTAGTTACAACAAGTAAGACAGTAAATCAGCAAAGTAACAAGACAATTATATTGTGAGACTGTGAGACAACAAGACTACGAGACAATGAGATGATAAAATAACAAGACTACAAAACTGTAAAACAACAAGACAAAGCCTTCAGTTGTTATTTAACAAGCTAAAAGAGTTCATCATCCTTGATATAACAGGTTGATAGTCCTAGGTCACTGAGTTCTAGGCATCAATAAACAGCTTTTCTCCTAGTAAGGTAAGGATTTCTTTTTCTTTGAAAAATTTTTCAGTACAATTGACTGATATTTTGTATAGGTGATTGTAAAATAGAAATGATTGTGATTTTAAAAGAAGGTAAATATATACGTAAACTTGTATTTGATTATTTTAAGTTGTTTAATGAAAAAAGAGACTGCTTAAACTTGAAAGATGAGCTAACAAGCTGATAGTAGATTTGATCAAGAAAGACGTCAAGATAATGAGTTAAAATGTGCTAAGATATCAATAAGAAACTAATCACAATAAGTAAAACAACAGACCAGCAAGGTAACAAGATAATTATACTATAAGCAAGAGCTCATTGTTTACTCCCTCATTTCAAACTCCGACTTTTCTCCTAGCTCATTGCCATCAACGATGAGCATAACTATTACTTGACTTACCATGTATTCAAGGCATAACATTGATAGAAAGTTTTCTTATTATTATTACATATGTTATTTCAATTTACTCTTGTTTTTTATGCTATATTGCGTTTTATTTTCTAACTTGATACAATTCTATTCAGGACTAACCAACTCCGCAACTTTGACTGTCTAAACTTTTTCATGCTGTTTGTCATTCACATTCATTTGAAATGTCACAAGAACATGCTGGATAAACTTTATCTCGATATCATCTGCATGTGCCGTTCTAATTGCATTGGAGCCAAGGACCGTGTCAAGTGGTCTTATCATGAGAAGGTTTGAACAGACTCTCACAATTCATTCTACAAGGCTTACTGACATTTCACACAAGTGGTTGTTATAAGACAATAAGACTGCAAGACAACAAGATTGTGAGACAATGAGACTGCAAGACTGCAAGATAATGAGCCTACAAAATAACAAGACTGCAAGACAACAAGACTGCGAGATAACAAGACTATAAAATGACAAGATAATAAGACAACAAGATTGTAAGACAATGAGATGATGAGATGACAAGACAATAAGCAATGAGACTGCAAGACTGCAAGACAATGAGCCTACAAAATAACAAGACTACAAGACATTAAGACAATAAGACTACAAGACAACAAGACTGCAAGACTGCAAGTTAAACAGCAACTGAAGGCCTTGTTTTGCAGTCTTGCAGTCTTATTATCTTGCAGTCTTGTTGTCTTGCAGTCTTGTCATCTTGTAGTCTTATTGTCTTGCAGTTTTGCAGTCTTGTCATCTTGCAGTCTCATTGTCTTGTTGTCTTGCAGTCTTGCAGTTTTGTTGTCTCATAGTCTTGCAGTCTTGTTATCTTGCAGTCTCATTGTCTTGCAGTCTCATTGTCTGTTTGCTGTCTTGCTTGTCATGACTGGTTTCCTATTGATATCTTGGCACATTTTGACTCATTGTCTTGACGTCTTTCTCAATCAAATTCACTGTCAGCTTATCAGCTCATCTAACAAGTGTAAGCAGTTTCTTTTTCCATTGAACAACTCAAAATAACTGAATACAAGTTCACACATATATTTATCTTCTTCCAAAATCATAATCATTTCTATTTTATAATCATCTATATGAAACATCAGTTAATTGTACTGAAAGACTTCTCAAAGAGAAAGAAATCTCTACCTCACCAGGGGAAAGGCTATTTATCGATGCCCAGAACTCAGTGACCTAGGACTATCACCCTATTATATCAAGAACAGTGAACTCTTTTGGCTTGTTAAATGGCGACTAGAGGCCAGCTCTTCACTTATTCTTACTTATTCTTAGAGGTCACCATTAACACATGCAACAGATCTAATGGGTTTTCAGACTCTCACGTATGAAAAATAATGGCTTGTTATGCAGGAAGCAACAGAAAGGTGGTGGTAGTGTGTTTTATGGCTTACAAAAAAATGTATATTCTAATCAATTATCCACACAATTTTGAGATCTTGTTCTCTTAAGCAACTTAAGGCAGCTATATCAGTCTTTCTATCATCCCAAGTCCAAAAGCTCTTTGGAAGCTCGATACGTTTGAGCCCATAAGGTTAGCAATGTCTTTTCCACTAAGATGAGATCATTCATGCCAAAAGACCATCATTGGCAGCACAACTTTTAACATTAATTGTAGACAGATATGGAAATAACTAAGCTAAATGATTACTATCAATGTTCCATGTCAGCCTTTTTGCAACTTCATTCGTCAAATCTTGCAAAAAAGTAAGCCTTAGTAAATATATGGAGTGAAAGCATTCCAGTTCAAGAAAACTGTTGAGTCCATGGAGGTGCCGGCCATACTCTGAAATTATTGTAGAGATTGTTAAATGACAAAGTGTGCAGGCAGAACAATTAATGAGCTGCTCAAGGCTAGAGGAATCCTTAGGTCTAGGTAAGTAGAGGGCATTCAAGGACGGGAGAGTAAGGGCATTGAAGAGTTCCGCAGGGTCATGACCATGCCAAATAGTCAATGAGCAAAGGCTTTCAACAGTGATAGTGCAAGTGGCAACATCACTTGTGGAGCGGTGATAACAACCAAAGTCAATATCTTTGATTTGTAGGAAACAGGACAATAATTCTAAGCACTCTGTGGTTCGAACAGCCATGCCTGTGACAAACTTTCTAAGATTTGGCCATGTCAGTAAAGAAATGTGCATTGGGATGTGAAAAGACCATGTCAAATCGGACAAGGTTGATATTTGGACAAGAGTGGAAATAATTTTGTTGGCATCATCCTTAGTATATGAATACTGGGTATATGGGCAATCCTCACCTAGGACGTGGACTTTCTTTAGCAAAGGGACATTCTCTGGCTGCAGTTCCAAAAGTTTGGCATAGGTTAAAGGCTACAACAGGATCTGTACATTGGCCCACTGGTAGCTATGCGAAAAGAACAGAGTCACAGCAGTATCAAATTCCTTATATATAGAGAATTTATCAAAATTAATGACCAAAGGAGCACCACATGTACGTTTGAGCCAGAGTCAATATAGGGCCATATTATTTTTTTTTCCTATGGAGAAGGCAATGAATGTTAACCAGAGTATTTGTATCGATATTGCAACTTCTCTCCACCATTTACAGACACTGGAAAGTACTACTGATGGGTAGTCTGCACAAGGTGCATGTTGACATCTATCATACAAGGGTTCTAAAGTATAAGTAAAGATGAGACCCAAGATTTCGGCATGGAGGCGATGGATGGGTGCCTCCAAGGATATTGTTGTCAGCTCAAGGCATCATGCATCATAGAATTGTTGATGGATGAGTGGCAGAGTCTAGGATCTGAATCCTTGGTTCAGATTGTTGAAAAGATCTATAACACTCTGCTTACCGTAGGCTTGGGGGTCAAACACATCTTGCACCAGTCGAGTTTCTTGCTTCCTCCTGATCAGTAGACGGAGAAGTTGTTTCAACGTTGATGGCATAAAAGTGCGATATACCAGAGGTGCGAGTGAGAGCTTGTGTTAGTATACAATGTAGAATGTCATTTAAAAGGAAAAATTCTTAGACAAAGGCATTGTACTTATTTCTCCGGTGTTGTGAGAG
>JAGDQM010008529.1:0-13088 GCA_017580835.1 Termitomyces bulborhizus
CTCATTGAGCTTGGCATGGCTTCCTCGTGAAGACGGGGTGTTCCTTACCAGAAACCCACAACAACTTGTCTTCGACGTCTGAGCAACGAGCTCATCGTAATATTTCTGTCCGTGCTCGAGACCCGCCACAGGGATGGGGGAACCGGATTGCATGAAACCAGCTCGGAAAAGGCCTTCATTGTTGCCATTATTGGCAACCATATGGAGAGAGACGGAGATCGCTCCAGCCGATTCTCCCCAGCTATAGGTACAGTGAGCTTATCGACAGACCACTACGACGTTTCACTAGAGAGAGCAAGCTGACATACATTGTGACCTGAGTGGGATCTCCACCGAAAGCACCAATGTATTTCTGAACCCATCTCAATGCTTGCCGTTCTAGGCTTGTACTAGGTATGATGATTCACGAAATATTGGGTGACTCACGGTCTTGTAAACCAAGGTTACCTACGCCAGCAGCTCTGACCTCTTTTGATGCAAGGAAGCCGAATGCAGACACTCTGAGAGATTAAGCGAAATTAGAATATCAGTGATAAATGAAGCTTACCTGTAGTTCATGCTGACATATATGACCGGAGAACCAAGCTGGACTGAGCGGTCAACAATTACACTTCCATCATACCTAAATGGCACTTTGAATTTCGTGACAAAACTCGGAACAAATACCCTCACATTGATGTTCCGCCGAGCTCAAAGCCACCTGAAAATGTCGCAAGGCTATTAATGACGAGGAACAATGAGGCAGCTTACCTCCGAATATCCACTGTTGACATCAAAGGTCAACGAAAGAAATGTTAATCTCGGCGAAAGTATAACTGACCACAACGACAGGAAGTTTCGAGGTTGGTGTGGCGGTTGCAGGTTTTACAACATTGATTGTCAAGCCTACCAGATTAATTCTAATGTCAAGTGGCTCCTCATATAGATTCGGGGACATACAATCTTCGGAGTCTGGGAATATAGTACCGTAGATAGAGTTGACGAGAAGATCCACAGCTTCTTGCGTGAGACCGGATATAATCGGGAGGTCGACCGCTTGCTGTGGGCAGGATAGCCCAAAAGTTGTTGCAGAGAAATCGGATGTATATGACGCGATCGGCTGAGGGAGGCGGAATCGAAGGTCACCAACCCTAGCGAAGTAAGAGATATGAAGGTCTGACACGAAGAAGAGATGATCAAACTGACGGAGGTTGGGCAAATGGAATACCCAGAAACTTGTGCGATGTTCCAGACAAACTAACGGTTCCTGTGACCGTGGCCTTATCGAGCTTAACTGAAGGGGGTGCTGTAGTGGCGACAGCTGATACGGAACAGGCACAGACGGTCAGAAACACCAGAGATGAGTAGAACATCATTTGAAGTCGGAGAGCGTGTGGGCTTTGCTCGAAACGAATCACATTTGCTTTCAGATATAAATAAATTCGACCATGATTTGTCACAGGCAACTACAGCACCCACGGTTAAATTTTCGCATCTATGTTATGGAGAGATGTAAGAAATAACGTATGCCTCTCACCAGATGATCTGATCTTCGAAGGATCTCGACGTCGAATGGTGAGTTGAGGATGAATTCCAGAAAGCATCTCAAGAACATTCCATATCTAGTGGTTTGTTAACAGAAAGCTTATAGCAAACAACACTTCAAATATCTCGCGCTCCTGCAGAGAAGGTTGTCCCGAAACCAGACGGGCATAGAAACTTCCAGGAGCGCTGATAACAATCCACTCGTCTCCTGACGAGGCAGGAGGCATTAAAGCGTAGTCTAGTAGCCAGGCGACCTAACCCTTTCTGCGATCCGACTCTGCAAGTTGTCAAAGTGAGATCATGGGGTCAACGAGCATCTATCGGGAATCAACGAGTCGCACATGAAAACAGTCACAAGCCACTTTATCCGACAACACGCATCAATGACTCTAAAAAGTAGTGTTCGACACCCCCCTGAAAAAGGAAGAAACGTAATGCCTGAAGACATAGAGACTCTGCGCTTTTGGCAAGGCGAGCCTGAACATTGGCCTTGTCTTTCGATGAGGATCACCATCTGGAGCAACACGCTGTCTTTAGAAAGCAAATTCTCTGGAGAACAATTCTACATGACTTTTTTCACACCGAGAGAAGAGAGACTTCATAGCGAGTGCATGGTGAAAACTTGAATTGATGGGAGTGACCGCTACTGCTTATGTAAATAAACTTTGCTTCCTCGCGCTCAAACTCGTACAAGTGAATGATAATCACGCGTATTAGTCGGACATCCTCGGCAAGCTAAGCGATTTGACAAGTGTGATATGGTCGAGCACCTTGGGTCGAGCGGAACTGACGCACCTTGGACGCACCTATGAGTTGGACCTGGGTTTGCCTTGGCACCATCTAACCGTATCAGGATAATACACTCCTGTCCTATTCCCGGAAGCCAAGGTTGGTGTTACACGTCGTCTCACAAGGTGCATACCACTGACTATGCGGATTGTTCTAGAAACCCCGATGGACTGACATACTACGCCCTACCACGCAGTTGACAGCCCCCCCAAGTCGGCACCCCCTGATTTCTCCGCAATTTCCATTGGCTTTTCCACTTTTCCTTGATATTCAGTGTTCTCTTGATTAACAAATACAATAGAAGTTGAACGGAAGAGATATTGTGTCGAGTCCCTTCAACTTGGAGGGTTTGTTACTCGTAGTCACGCCTGCCGTAGGCTGCCGAGGCAGGCTGATATTGTTGCCGATCGGAGCCTGAAACGGTATCTGTGACCACTCAAAATCTGCCGTCAAATCAGATGATGCCTTAAAAGTCCCTTCATCCAATCAAAGTTCGATAACATTCGGACCAAAAGAGTGATTAAAGGATGGAAAAACAATGTACATAGTAGCAACATGCTCAGAATACCAGATCAATCTTAGCCCTTTGCATCACAGCCCCAGGTCATGCACGAACCACCAGACCAACACAAACGTCAGCGCGGTGAGAGTCACAGGCGATGCGGTCTGGCGAATGACGCCATTAATACTAGGGCACTCCGGCTCTACCAATACCTCGCCGTAGAGGCTAGAAACCCAGAGAACGACACCATTAGTCCAACCAAAGCCTACCTGATGGATCCATTTAGCATGTAAAAAAGCCGGTATGGCAGATGCAAGATACTCACTTGGACAGTGTACTCTCCTCCGCGTCCTGCGGAATCGACATCAAGATTGGAGAACTTTTCAAACATCTAAAAGTCGCGGCAAAGGTATCAGAAGGACAGGGGATAGCAATGCAAGGAACCTCGCACATTTCCAGTGTTATTGACACTTTGAGTAACATTGAGCTCCTGTGGAGACAACCTCGGCACCAACCCATCAATTGAACCTCCCGTTGCATGCCTTTGATCACTTTAGTCTGCACTATTAAGAAACACTCACATATCAGGAACTCACCAGCTACAGAAGGCACTCGTGATATACCGATTGGCAAGCTGTCTTTCCAAAGCCTTGCCCCACCCCTCCCCATCTGTGGCATTTCCTCCATTCAAAACCGTACCATTCAATCTATTAATATCTGCGGCTGACCCCGTCGTAGACGCATTTTCTGCGCCACCCCTGATCGGCTGACCTGGAAGCTGGGACTCGTTGAGCCCGAGTTGACCTTCTGGAACGAGGTTAAAGGTCGATTGATCACCGGTTGGTGTAGGAAGTACGCCAGAGGTAACGTTTGACGGTAGAGCGCGGAGCGCTTGGAGAACGATGTACTGATGTGGAGGCCAGGCGTTCGGTGCGTCCCTTGTAATGTCGAGGATGAGTACGATGATGGAAGGAGAATGTCATCTTACCATTGTTGCCCGGAAACAATGAGGGTTGAGGGAAAAGTCCCATTGTAGCGATTGAGCACGAGATTGAGTGATGAAAAATAGCTGAAAGCTTTGTCCGAGCTGCTCAGGAGCTCAGAGGGGATAATACCACTCCATAGGGGGTAGAAGTTCGCCGCGCTGTAGACATTATTCCTGGATTTCGCGGCAAGGTTATAGTCGTAAAATGCAAGCTTGACGAGAGGGCTGTTTTGAGGCTGCATTGTGCTAACGGTAGTTGCCAAACTTACCTTGTTCGGATCCCAGAGAAGGTCAAGGATGGCAGCACGAAGGGCTGCTGCTGCATTACGGTGTGAAGAAGCTGCATCATGATCATGCCCACAGAGATCATGCCCATAGAGATCGGCCAGAATAATATGGTTCTTATCTTCAAAGAGATACATGACGATTGTCGGTATCATAGGTGGGCCCTAAAACTGAAGCATACTCACAGAGGATACTGTTAAGGTCGATCGGTATCGTATTCCTGACGCTAAGGCTGCGAAGGCCGTCATTGATGCCATCAGCAGTGGGTGCAAAATATCGGACGGTGTGATCCCATCCTAACATGATATCGAAAGCTCGTATGTTATCAGAAGTTCATATTAGCTCACCAGTCTCAGCACTACTGGCAATCTCAGCATATAATGAAGCCTTTTGAGTGTCATTGAGTGTGTTGGGGATGTTGGCAGTCGTATAATCTTGAGAGAAAATTCCGCTATGTGTGACGAACGATAATCAAGAAATACCAACTAACCAGTAAGATATGATTCGGGACGAGGTGCACTGTTGTTCACGGAATAACGGTATACCTTGTGCGTTACATTCGACGACGCAGATCTGACTTGAAGTGAGCGGTTATCATCCCACCACTTGAGCTCTTTCTAATCAGAGACGGGGCACAGTGAGTGTGAGCAAATAATATGACAACGGCTCTTACTTCTGCGAGTGGGAGAGCTCGTCTTAGAATGGTTTGATCTCCACTGGTCTTCACGTAGCGCGATAACATCTATCAGGGATAGCGTTCAACTCACGGATTGCCTTAAATAGCTCATACACCAACCTGAATGAAGAGAGGAGGCTGAGATCTGTTTAGATCTGAAAGTAAAGATGACGTTAACCCATAGAGAACGAATAAAAGGGTCTGTTCATACAGTAGATGCGGCCTCCATTCGGAATAAAGCCAAACGTATCCAGTTCATCCATGAAATTGTAAAGAGTAGCATTCACGACACCGTAAAGTTCAGACTCGATAAGGCCTTCGATGATCCAAAAGCTATCCCAATAATACTGTTCCCGGAAGCGACCACCTTCAAAGATGGTTAGATCTTGAAAAAGTCATAACGGAGTAGAGAAAATACCAGGAACTACAAAAGTATGGTTCAGAGGTATCAAAGAGCTCTCACACCCCATTGAGCCACCCGTGCAGAGAGCCGATGCGTTTGTACTCCTAATAAGCTGTGTCCAAAAACCATGAACCGTTTTGGCGAAGGCTTTTACAACGGGAGTGGAAACGTTATTCAAGAAAGGCGGATCGGATTCAAAGTTGGAGATTTCAAGTGCTTCGAATTCAAGGCCTTCGCCTTTGAAGTCATTCTCAACAAACTGCACAACTTCCCCATACGTCGTCGAAGACGAGATGTTCTGGAAATCTGTCAACACCACTTGAGCAAGTTTATTGGTTGGCTGAAGAACTGAGTTTAGAAGCACTGACAAAGGAACGAAGAGATCAATACCAACTTTGTCTACAAAAGTCTTGTCATCGGGATATAGCTGGGCAATATTAACGGTTTGCAGGAGCTTCAAACGGAGTTCATTTACAAAGAAGTTGCAAAAGATGAACAGTATACCTGTCCAGGGCAGAATATCTCAGAGGGGCACCATGCCTGTTTAGGAGGTAGCGGGGATTGTGTCGGTAAAGTATCCGTAGAAGGTACAGACAAGCTTGGGGTCGCAGTCGTGACAGAGATAGTGGAAACGGACGTTTGGGCAGCAGTGAGCCCCACACACGCAAAAAAAGCCAGTAAAGAAAGCATTGTGAAAGAGGTGCTTTCTTGCAAATTTCATGGTCCACCCGGACATTTTATAGCACCGTTCTGTATCGTTCCGCTGCCATCGATCAAAAGGAAGTCACGGAAATGCACACCCTATCTTTGTTCGTGAAACAGAGGCTATGGCGAGCATCGGCACCAGTGTTATCCCATTTGTCAAGGTCTAAGATACAAGGAAGGCGTAAAAAATTGTCTGCGGCCCGTTTTTTTTTTAACAAAAAACTGTGGAAGCAAGGCGGGCATGTGCACCCCAAGGTAAAGGCAAATGGTTGTGTACACCTTAATTTTTTCTACTGTGAAGGGTTACGGCGAGCACCAATGTGATTCAGTGTTATCCCATCAGGGAGTTGAAGTCATGTGTACCAAGATTGTTTCCACTCTTTCGTTTTTCTGTGGAAAGAAGTATCAATCCATCTGTCATTTTTAAGGATCCATGGCCAATCAGAGCAATGTATCCCCCTTCCCCCAAACTACAGATGAGCATCTGACGCATTCAGGAATCTATCGACGATGAAAAAATCTACAGGATATACAGGTTCGGATCATGAAGAGGCTATCATCTATTTGTCAGGGGGAGCCCTTCCCGGCACACCTACCCCACAGATCACTTTTCACAAAGCAGCATCACTCACCCGCGATCACCTAGATGGAGGCTGCGTGGCCCATAGGCCGCGCCGCGCTTGTATATCAATACATTCCAAGTGCGACCAGTAGAAAGCATGAAAACTCAACGACAATATCCCTCTGGACTTTCGAAACCTCCAATTTCGTAGATCGTTCATCAAACATAGCGGGCTCCACGCATTGCCAGAGAAAATACGAATCATTTATATTTCTGAGTGAATAATGGTAAACTCACGTCACGGTAAACATGTCCCTCATGGCTTCTTCCTGACAGTCCTGCCCACTCTGCCCAACCCACCGATAAATCCGCATAGAAGTAATACTATACTCGTGTGGGTAACCACGTGCACCTCAGCAGTCAAGGAGTCCCAATACTACACAACGCACCTGCCCTCGTAAAGAGTAGCGAAAACAGCCCATCCCATTCTATATCCACGTCAATCCACCAGCATCCGGTCGGTCAGAAGGCCGTCATTATAAGCCATGCTTTCAAAGATAACTTGCCGCCAGACATGGATTGTCAACTCAACTGCCTCCTCATCAAGTACCTGGGAAAGCCAAGGAGATTAACTGTCAAAACTCAAAGCATTAAATGAAAAGACGCAATGACGCACCGACTCCAGACCTTCAATCAGCTTTTGTGGCCCCTTGTGATCTTTGAGGTGCTCAAGCACAAACATGATTAAATCCTCTGCTTCCTCCATATCGCCGAGGTACTTGGTCATCAAGCGCTTGACCAGAGGCTCGAACTTGCGGTCGATAATGGACTGGAACAACAAGAGTCAGCTAACAACGAATAAACCGGAATACAGTCCTTACATCGGACAAGCCGTCCCATCTCACTTTCGACTTGAAAAGCGTCTCCTTGTCCGTTGGTACCGACCCACGTATCCTTTCCAGCCTCTCCTTCGTCTGCTCGCTACTTTCCGACACGCTGAAGTCCAGCTTAACCAGCGGCACCTTCCGCTTCTTAATCGCATCTTCCTCCTCATCCTCAGGCCCAAACACAATTGCTTTTTCTTTCGGTACAGGTTCCCTCAACGGGGCGGCAGAGAGCGAAACGTTCAGTTTCACTGGAGCACCATCGTCTAACAACAGCCCAGCCTTGCGCTGTTCATCGGCCAACGACTGCATTTCAACCATTTGCCGCGCCAAAAAGTCCTCTGACTCGCGTCGGAGATTCTCAGCTTCCTGCTCCTCATAGCGCCGTGATTTGGCATCTGCAGCCTCCTCTTGCTCGAGTCGTCTTGCCCTGACGTGTCGCCATCGAGACCTGATGCCACTCAGTCGTTAAACAATCATGAAAAGCAAGGATCTGTAGACACACCGATCGACGTAAAACGTTTCATCGCTCTCGTCATCGTCCCAGATGTGTAGCCGCTCCTGCATCTCGACACGCTGTCGTTCCTCTGCTTCTTGAGTGGCCCGTTCACGGGCAATGGCCCGCTCAAGAGCCGCAATTCGCTGTCGTTCTCGAGGCTCGTAACGACGTTCGCGCTGAACACTGAGTTAATCTATATTCACGACAGATATCATCGTGATCACTCACATCCCGGAATGAAACTTCCTCATCACGACGGCGTTGTTCTTTCCGCTCCTCCTCCAGCTCTTCATCCGTCTTCGCTACTTTAGCAGGCGCTGGTTGCCCACCACTGTCATAGGCACGCGCGCCGCCTTCCTCCGACTTCACGAACCCAACGGGCTTGTTGTAGCCTTGAGCACCTCTGCCAAACCCTTGGTCTTTCCGCGGCTGTGACGACGTGGTACCTTGCGACACTTGCGTTTGCTGAGCCTGTGGCTTGCCCCATTCTCGTACCTTCGGGCCACTGGGGGCGATATGGGGGATACTTTCTCTCACATCACGCATCTTTTCTCGCTCCCGCTTGGCCGCCCGCTCACGAAATTGCGCAATTTCAGAAATGACCAGACCGCGCTGTGTCTCGGGGAGGTCTGCTTCTTGCAAATCGTGGAGGTGCGGCGGAATGACATATTTTTCTTTGTCAAGGAGACCGCTGTTTGCTGCATCCTGGGATACCCGATTGATGTCCGCTACAAGTTCATCGAGCTTTTGTCTTGCTTCTGCAGTTTTTGCATCATCAGCCTGTGTATAATGGTGATGATCAACTAAGCTGGAGACATGGTTTGCTACATAGAATACGCACACTTGTGACCATCCGCTGTGATTGGTATGCATCGAGAAACGCGCGTGTCTTTTCGTCCGCTTTGATCTAAGGATTTTCGACGTAGGCTTGAAGTGAGTTGATAGGACTAGCTAACGCACCAGCAACCTTTTATTTGCGCATCCATCCTCCAAAGCGGGCAGCTCGATGCCATTTATCAACGCCAATGCACGAAGTGCCCCATCAGGTTCTTCATATTCCGCAAAACCAAAACCTTGGGGTTTATTTGCCGGTGTAATTAAGCGCTTAAATGACTTGACGGGGCCGCAAGCCTAAGGCAATGCAATGTTAAATCTTGCGACTAATAGAGAAGAACCAAATTGTCATACCGACAGCAGTTGATTGAGAAATGCATCAGTTATGCCACCAGATATCGAGCCAACAAAAAGTGTGGTTTGTTTTTGTGCTTGAGGGGGAACAAAGTGCATTTGTTGCTGCTGTGCGAGAGCCTGCATTGAGGGGCCCTGCCCAAATGACGGCAGAGGTGGACGCAGACCAAGTCCTGGCCGATGAGACATAGGTTGCATCTTCGCAGTTTTAAAGTTTCTATATGCTAATTAAACATTTCAATTAGGAAAAAGCTATGGGCGACTTGCCAGAGCTCGAAAACGGCGTGAGAGCAGAAAAGAAAGAAGGAAGCGCCATGAATGAAATGTTTCTTGCTTATGTACATTTAGAATTCCCACGCCCTCGATCTCACTCTTTAGACTCTCCAATTGCGAGTTTTCAACTACCTCTTTTAAACAATCGTCGCCGTGTCTTCTCTCACAATGGCTAGTAACAAGCCCAATAAACTGGCTTTTTTGTCTATGCCTGCACCAGCTTCATATGTAGCTGGTCTTGGCCGAGGGTGTGTTTTGTCTTGAGACGTCTTTTCAATGAATGTTGAGTCTGTTTAGCGCTTCTGGCTTTACAACGCGGTCTGATATCGGTCCTGCACGAGAGGGTCCCTCCGCAGAAGTCATTGCGTAAGCCACTTGACCAGCTCCGGCTCTTCGAACGCAATTAATGTGATATGTTGCAGTGAGGCTCAAGCCAGACGTGGAGAGGACTCAGAAATTGACCCAGAACAATTCCAGGACCCAGACAACGAGTACGGTCTCTTTGCTGGGACCACCTATGAACAAGATGATGAGGAAGCAGACAAGATCTACGAAGCTGTTGATCAGGCCATGGACGCGCGACGGAAAGCACGAAGGTGTGTTCTGGTTAGTCGAGTGTTTTCTTTTCTTTCGCTCACTCGTTTTAAAATTTCTTTTTCTCTCATCAGAGAAGCCCAAGAACAAGCTGAGCTCGCGAAGCATCGTGCTGAACGGCCAAAGATCCAGCAACAATTCGCAGACCTCAAACGCGGTTTGTCAGCGGTTACTGACACCGAGTGGGAGAATCTTCCAGAGGTTGGTAACTTGACGAGGAAGAAGAGGCGTAGAGATGACAGAGCTTTCGCTGTACCCGACAGCATAATTGTTGGTGATCGCGGCAAGAGCGAATACGAGAATTCTCTTGATCCCAGACAACAGGAGGTATGTATACCTCATCGTGTATTCCCGTACGAGATAACATTTTTACAGCACGGAGGATTCGAAACGCCAGCGGACTCAGGGACACTTACAAATTTTGTGGAAATGGGACAGGCTCGAGACAAGATCCTCTCACTCAAACTTGATCAAGTACGTAGTGTGTTTTCCCTCAACCTACTCTATCTGAACGCTTCCTAAGATTTCGAACTCTACTTTTGCAGCCTCTGGAACATCCACCTCCGTCGATCCAAAAGGCTACCTTACCTCACTCGACAGTGTCATCATCAAATCTGAGGCAGAAATAGGTGATATCAAGCGTGCAAGGATGCTCTTCGATTCTCTTGTCAAGTCGAATCCTAAGCATGCGCCTGGTTGGATTGCAGCGGCTTGTTTAGAAGAACATGCTGGTAGGATGGTGGCTTCCAGGAAGTTGATCAAACAGGGATGCGAACAGTGTCCTAAGAGTGAGGATATATGGCTTGAAGCTGCGCGTCTTCATGTGCGTGCTACTTTTCTGAGTAAATGTGCCTGCGTTGATGAAATCTTCAAAGCAAAATGAAGATGCGAAGGTCATCCTCGCGAACGCTGTCCAGCATGTTGGACAAAGTGTAAAGATTTGGCTAGCTGCAGCTGATTTGGAACACGATGTCAAAGCAAAAAAACGAGTGCTCAGAAAAGGTCAGTCGCAAAGTATCTCTATCTCATTTCCATTGTCCATTTTCTTCCTACGGTAGCCCTTGAACACATCCCCAACTCTGTCCGCCTGTGGAAAGAGACCGTCAATTTGGAATCATCAATTGTCGACGCACGTATCCTCCTTTCACGAGCAGTTGAAGTTATTCCCTTGTCCGTGGAACTCTGGCTCGCTCTGGCTCGGCTCGAAACACCTGAAAAGGCCAAGGCAGTCCTTAACAAAGCCAGGAAAGCTGTTCCCACTAGCCACGAAATCTGGATAGCCGCCGGTCGATTGATTGAGCAGCAAGTCGATGTAGTCCTAGAGGGAGAGCAGCCCAAAACTGAAGGGGAGCGAAATAAGGCGCTTGAAGTTGTTGACAAGACCATCGAAGCTGGTGTACGTGAGCTACGGCGCCACCAGGTATTGCTTACGCGAGAACAATGGCTGAAGGAGGCCGAGAAGTGTGAGGAGGACGGATCACCACGGACGTGCGAGGCCATCGTCAAGGCGACGGTGGCGATGGACATCGAGGAGGAGGACCGGTTGGATACGTGGGTTGGAGATGTGGAGAGTGCAGAGGCAAGGGGGAAGGTGGGCACGGCCAGGGCCGTGTTGGCATACGCATTGAAAGTGTTCCCTGACAAGAAGGATATGTGGCGGAGAGCAGCGGATCTCGAGAAAACACATGGGACAAAGTACGCTTTTCTCTCGTTTCAAGATGAGGATACCCCATGACATATTCCTCTTCAGAGAGAGTCTTGATGCTATCCTCAGCAGAGCCGTCGTCCATTGTCCGCAATCAGAGACTTTGTGGCTCATGGCTGCAAAGGAGAAATGGCTGGCTGGCGATGTTCCCGCTGCGCGAGAGGTTCTCGAGCGTGCATTCGTTGCGAATCCTGAGAGCGAGCAGATCTGGTTGGCAGCCGTCAAACTTGAGGCTGAAAATGGCGAATTGGGCGTTGCGCGAGAACTTCTAATTCGTGCGCGGACAGTGGCAGACACCGAACGTGTGAGTAACTCTACGTATCGTTCGTAATGCTCCACTGATGTTTCTCCCTAGATTTGGATGAAATCTGCTGTTTTCGAACGACAGCAAGGGCAAACATCAACAGCGCTTGAAACAGTCTCGACCGCTTTGTCCAAATTCCCTAAATTTGCCAAGTTATACATGATACAGGGGCAGATACATCAGTTGCAGAAGAATTATGCTGCCGCTCGCTTATCTTTCGCCGCAGGGTACAAAGCATGCCCAAAAGAGACAGCATTATGGATCCTTGCAAGCAGGTTGGAAGAGGCCGATGGGAAGAGTATCAAAGCGCGCGCCTTACTTGAAAAGGCTCGTATGGTCAACCCCGCATCGGATATACTCTGGGCTGAAGCTGTGAACGTAGAAGAGCGTTCTGCGGGCACGGTCCAAGCAAAGGCAATGCTCGCGCGTGGTCTGCAAGATTGCCCTGCGTCTGGGCTTCTATGGTCCATGGCGATATGGGCAGAGGCGCGACCCATGAGGAAAGCCCGGAGTGTCGATGCGTTGAAGAAGTCGAAGTATGACCCAATAATTCTTTGTGCCGTTGCCCGCCTGTTCTGGCAGGAGAGAAAGCTTGAAAAGGCTAGGCAATGGTTCGAACGGGCAGTCACGACCGAGCCTGATCTTGGAGATACCTGGGCTTGGTGGCTGAAGTTCGAGCGACAACATGGTACAGAGGTAGGACTAGGCACAGCCTTATCCCATTCACTTTGTTGATGACTTTCCCTGAACCAGGAACATCGGACAATCGTGCGAGACAAGTGTGTTGCGGCCGAACCACATCATGCGCCAGTGTGGCAATCCGTAGCGAAAGATGATAGGAACAGAGGGAAGGACATCAAGGAGATTTTAGAATTGGTTGCCGATGTCCTGCAGTGAGACACAGGATATCTTCTACAAGAAATCTTGTGTGTATTATCAAGTGCGAGCCTTCAATTTTTCAGGGGTTATCCTAACAATGCCAGCATCGATATAAGCATTGATTTTGTTCCTCTCGAGATATTGTTTTTTTGACTCATGTCGACAATCACTGGATCCACAAAACAATCTCATCACCGCGAAGCATGGCGATCATGCATATCTTGATAAACCTTTCTTGCTGAATTTGCGCTCCCAAGTCTTCCTCATCTCAATTAGGCAATTTGCACTTGTACCACTTGACCCACAAATTCCGGGACTCATGTCCCCTCAG
>JAGDQM010008530.1:0-13023 GCA_017580835.1 Termitomyces bulborhizus
CAGATCAAGAAGTCATTTGTGAGGATGTGGCTTGGGCATGCATAAGGTCAAAGATTGACCTTACAGATGCATATGAGCAAGTGAGAATATGGCCATCAGATGTACCTAAGACTGCATTCATGACAATTACTGGAACATACTTCAGTAATATTATACAGATCGGAGATTGCAATGTACTTTCCAATGGCTGATGATGTCCATATTTCAGGATGTCATTACCTCTAGTGGGAGTCCTCCTTCTGTATCCTTGATAGCTAGGAGCTCCATTATGAGGGCCTTGCACTTGTCTGCTAATAGATAATGGATATTAAGTCCTTCTAGACAGTGGCAGCAGACAGAGTGAAGGATTACTCCCTTCTTCCAACTGGCATCAATGTCCATGAGCACTCCCATGAAGATCTTAGGGGGTGGAGAGCAGGGGCTAGAGGTGTAGGGCCACACATAGGAAAAGTAGTGGTGGGGACAGGTAATGATGCAGGTGTCCAACAAATGTTGGGCTTAGCTTAGAAAACATGCAGTGGCAATAGAGGGGTGGAACAACTTGAATTGTTGGTCTGCATAAGCATTCTGGCCAATGAGGTATGCCACTGCAATCAAACCCTTGATATCTTCATCCAAATGTGAGTAATATGTGCATCATTGTGGAGTGACCTTAATTGAATTTTGAAACAGATGTCAGATATGATGCAATATGATTAAATCATTAGGTCATTTTGTCGACTCAGTCATTTGTTCCAGCAGCTTATAACAAGGGCTTAAATGGCCGGCAGGCCTGGGCTGGAAAAATGTACCATGGACTTTCAGAATCACTGATGAAGGACCTTGAAAAAAGATGACATGTTATAGTTGTGAAGAGGCTCTGATACATGCAGATATTCACGAAGATGTACATCAGTGGCGATACTAATGGATCGGGCAAGTAGGAGTGGAGGGGTTGCCCGGGGTTAATTCGGGCACAGTTTAAATTGCCGCCTTTGTCTCTTTATCCCTTTCAACATCACATTCTCCCTTCACATATCACATCACACTCACGGCTTATTTCCATTTTGATATGTACCAGCGAGCGCAGTCGAGGATGTCTCCGTCGACTCACACTGCGCTCGCAGCGCCTACATACGATCGTCCGTACGCTCACATTACATCACGCGTCTTTTCGCCCCTCCCACCATCCCTATTACACTTCATTCCATTCTACTCTACATTGTCTCAACACAATCTCCCTACTCGTACCTACTCAATTAGTCCCTCGTAGTTAGCTTGAGTCTCGGCTTCTGTCTCTCGGGAGGAGAGCCGGTCCTCTAGAACATCAGGACTCAAGAAATAAATTTCTTTCCCGCAACCCCACGCGAAAAACCTTCACACCGCTCTCAACCTCACACCGCATATCACCAGCCACGAATTAATGAATGGACGCGTCTGGATCCTGGTCACGTTGAGTCACACCACGTGACGTTAGTGCGTTTTACCATGAGCCCTATCTTAGGGTCATTTAGCTTGTTTAGCGTAAATGAATATCAATATAGTAGCATAATAACAATTCATTGAGATCCGAATTCATAATTCATGATCATGGCGTACATGCGTAAGAAATTGACACCTTGACTGTTGGACTTGTTTTTTGTGCTTCCTTGATTTGGCGCTGTTGTGGACGAACATTCCTCAGAAGCCATCCTGGGCCAAGCCGTGTGTGCTCATCTCAATTCATTAATCTTCTCCCCCCTTACTTGTTTGAGCCATGCGACTGCTTTTGTATCCTCAGAGGACCTTCATCAAAGCATCCAATGTCCTTCAGAAGAGGCACAATTCAATCAGTGTCAGCCCTTTCGTCTTCACAAGCGATTTTCGCTCTGACTCTCAATAAACCTCGAAAGGCACTCCAAACTGCGTTTCGAGATCCTTCGTCCCCATTTCATATTCCCCCAGGGACTCAAGGACCCTCATCACCCGATCCTCTCTCTGAGACGGAAGACGTACTAGATCCATTAAAGGCAGCCGCACAGAAACTAACAGAGGCAGGTTTTGACCCGACATCCTTTTGGGAGCAACGGATCGTTTGGGGGGACCAGGACGCATTCCAGTGCGTTCTTTTGTTTGTTTTACTTGCCCACTCATATCCTTCGTAGGCACGTAAACAACGTCCGGTACAGTACGATGCACGCTTCTCTCAGCATTCCATACCTATAACACGCTATGATCATTAGTGCGTTTCTTCGAATCTGTCAGTTTCGGACCGTATAAGCACATATCTTGGTACTAACGTACTTGGATAGAGCCGGATGAGATGGGTTTTGTCCATTGGACACGAACTTGGAGGACAGGCAAAAGCAGAGGCGTTGATCAAGGGACAAGGTGTCTCCCTCATTCTCAAGTCAATAGAGGTCCGGTTCCGTCGACCAGTGACATTCCCAGACACCGTATGACATGGTATTTATGCGCTTTATGGTGTGGTTGATCACAGTCTCGACGTTTCCAGCTCCTCATCGGCTATCGACCTAAAGATTCGTCCTCGGAGAAAATCGACAGTGACCCTGCCGTGTTAAATGTCGCAGCATCCGCTTACTCTGTCTCGCAGCAAGCCGTCGTTGCAACATCCAACGAGGTTTTGGTCTGGTATGACTATGATCGGCTCAAAAAACATGTTCCCAGCGAGGAGACCCTATCTGTTGTTCTTGGTCGCATGCGGAGCTCGAACTAGACAATGACTAATGTGAACGTTGTATGTATTCTGTGTCTCGAACATGCTGAATGCTATTCTTAACTTTCTTTGGCTGAAGCTACTTTAACGATAGTTTTCTCTTTCGTGTTTTGCAATAAACCTTTTCACCCCTCTTTTCAACATACATATTCTCGTGATAAGATTAACATTATATCCGCCTCATAGCCCGCGACTGGATTATCCTCTGGCCTCTGGTTTCCTCAAATAGCCCTCAGGACGAGACAGGTTCGCACTAACCCCACTCAAAAGCGTAATCGCACATCTTTATCCAGATAAGCGTCGGAAAAGTTGTTCTAGCCTCCTTGTCCTCGCAGTCTCCGCGCACAGTGAAATTCAAGTCAGCCGAGGTCTTCTTTTTCTGAAAGCTCTTATGAAACCTGATGGTACGTGCCCAGATGCCTGGGCTGTACCATCCAATACAGGCTCCTCGTGGTCGGAAAATGATGCGTAAATGTATGTACTTTTGTTTATTAGACCCATTTGCTACCAAGTTCTACAAGTTTCACCCGGATGTGCCGTAACACCTAGACGCTTCTTCTTCACTTTTAGGGTGCGTCCACGTACCGTAAATCCCTCGAGCTCCATTCTTGTCTTGCTTTCACGAGATCGCTACAACCCTGATTCCCCAGCTATTATTACGACATGACGTGAATCCGCGCGACTTGCATGTTTAACGAACGCGGTAGAAGACTATTTAAGTGCCTTGGAGCTCAATCACGTTTCTTCGCGAAGAATTCGCCCTCCTTTATCTTGTTTACAACGCACGAAAAACGACCACACACTTGCCGGTGATCGACATGACCTCGCTATAATTTTTCATGTGAGAATCGGGGGGGCAACCAGGGGCCTCGCATCCCTTTCTCCATTTCATTTCTTGTCCAGTTGACAAAACATCCATCATCTCCATCTCCATCTGGAGCTACGTATATGCCATTCCGGCAATAAAGCTTACCCCTTCTCCTGAGTCCCCCCAGCCGACAACGTTCTCATGACTTTGACTGATCAATTACAGAGTCACGTATGCTCACATAACATGACTCGCATTTCGCATTTCAAACCTTAAATCGAGGCTATCACTCATCACGGCGAATATGTACATGAGACATGAGCGCGCGCGCCGCCGCCGTCGTCGGCGCCCATGTGGTCCTGAATGGGTTCGGGGCTGGGGGGTGGATCTGTCAGTAGCGGTGCAATTCGATTGGCGGGAGGTTCGTGATGCCGATGATGTGGATGTTGGGGGGGTGATCAGTTTTGATGGGGACGTCTACAGGGCTTCACGTGAATGGACATGCCGTGAATCAGGGCGCGAGGGTGGCGGGTGATCCACGCAGCCGACGCTGACCAGAATATCCTTGACATCTTTACATGTTTAGCGGCGCGGGCGGGCGAGGGACCAGAACGTTTCTTGAGCTTGTCAGTTCTCAGTCTGTCATTTCGGAATTGAATCTCGGAACTGCCACTGCTGCTGTTGCATGTCATGTCATGGTCACCCCCCCTCCCAACACCTCCCAGCTGACCTCGCCCACGGCCACGGCTACGGGCAGATCTGGGCACATGAGTTTTTGTTTGAGAAATAGACAGACGCATGTAAGGAGACCCTGGCGAGTTTGAAGGACTCCGTATCTGCGCACGAAAGCCTTACGTTACGTCTATCATTATCATTTCTGTTCATATCTTACATGTCCTTTAGGAAACTACCCTTTGTCGATGTAATGTGTAATGTGGTAAGGTTCACCTTCGGGCGGAGCCCGTGAAATTTGAACGGGGGATACCCCCAGATGTCCATGTCCTCGAAAGGTCGGCTGACTGGTGACTGGAAATTTCTGCTGATTGGGCAATGGATCTTGACAAGGCACGCGCTTACACTGAGCGCTTGTACTTACTTACTTACATACGTCGATCGAGGGAGGTGAGGGGGCGGCAAAGGCACTGCATAATAATAATCACACGCGTGCCTTGCCTCGTCCCCACGATCTCCGTACATATTTCCAGTTCCAGCTAAACCACGCCCATGAATATGATTATGATTATGATTATGGCATAGAGGTCCGAGTCGGGTACTTGTGTTATCGTTATGTGCCGTAACACATGCGTGGGATCTCACGACCACGACTCACGACCACGACACACGACATGACGGCCGGCGGCGGGGGCGCCACTTTCTCTGACCAGGGGACCGCCGGGACAATCAATGACGGGCCAGAAATTTGGGGGGATAAATTATACACGGCGGCACGTACGTAGGTGATGCGCGTGGATGCGTCGGGCTTTTCGGTAGCTAAGAAATAGGGTGACTCGGGGACCTATGTTTACGTAGGATACATTAACGACGATATTGATGCATTTGACTGATGTATATTTAGTTTTTTTTCTTTTTTTTGTGGCGCGGCTGGGGAAGCACACATGCACAATGGATGTAATATTCGTTTATGTAAACGCTCGAAAAAAAAGAGCCCCGAAGTGGGATTGGTGGGGGGGGATATGTATATCCCTATATCATGACATTGTACCTCGGTCCCTGACAAAATGATAATTGACAATCGACATGCTGTGTTAGTGTGATTGATAGATGTAGGAAAACTAGCTGCGTATTGTAGGTCCTTTTATTAGCCCGGAACAATGTTTTTTCTTTTTTTCTTCTGTGAAATTAGTCTTGTACATGACCATAACTCGCGTCTCTGTCTCTTTCCAGACACGGTCGTGAGCCTTGAATCGTCGTACTTACAGTTCTCTAATGACACACTACACAAAGAAAAACAAGCTCGAAACAAACACAAACGGACTTGGAGAAGAAGAAGATTTCCTTCTGCGGTCCGACCAGAAACGGACGTGGACAAAAGTTTTTCAGTTCCCATATGCATGGCCCTCTCCTTCCAAGTCTAATGACAACATTCTATCTCTATCACGGATTGACGCGAATGTCAGGCGCCCGAAATCTAGACTCGAACTTTTTGTTGTTGCTCGCTCCCCTTTCCCCGCTCCTGAACGAAAAATTACGAAAATAATGCCCGGGACCAAGGTCCAAGTCCAAATTCGGATTTGACCGGACACACGTAGGTCGAAGACCCATATCCACCACACGCGCGGGCGCGGGCGCGGGTGCAGGCGCGGAGTTCGGTTACCAAAGTTATATACATGCATGGGTTTTCCCTGGCCCTATCGTCCCAAACCGAGTTTAGAAGCCATGTTCTAAATGAATGCTAGCGCTATTGTTTGTTGCCGCTGTCAGAGGAGGTGAAAGTTACAACCATATTCGGGGGTGTCGACACACAAGCGCGCGCGCGCGAGTATGATATTTCATCGTGCGGCGCCCACGCCCACGTGTGTCAGTCAGCGCTGCCCCATGACTTTACCCGAAAGCTAAACCCTAAACTTGTGGAGTTTGCACGCGTCCTATGGGGAGGAAATACGAGTGATAGATTGGTGTGCTAAAGATTGAAGCAGGCGCAAAGCTTTCTTCAAAAATAGCTTGCGATGTTGAGGCGGCATTGCTCAGTATGGACCCATCATTGATCCATATAACCCACAGATCACCGCACTATCTATTTCGGTCCCGGGTGAAGAGTGTGGATTGTAAAGTAATATGGACGAGGAATGTGTGCCTATCGACAAAGGGGGAGGGACTGGGGGGATAGCTAGATTAGGGGGTAGATACATAATGTGGTACATATCACCTCGGGATTGTGGATAGTGGGGGGATAACGACCCTACTTTACGTCTGCCGGTTGAAGAGAGTCCGAGTCGGTGTCGGGGAGGAGCTTCGATATAAAGGTAGAGGTAAAAATACGGGTGACACGAGGGGTTGGTTGGTCGTCCGTTTTTTGCGGGAGTATGTGGAGCGTGGCTAATGAAACCTATTGAGGATGGAGAGACCGGATAGAGCGGGAGGAATAAGTGTCGATGAACGGAAATCAAGAAATGAGGGCCGGAGAGACGGTACGGAGAGAAAGGGTTCTGCATGCTAGAACTGGAGAGGGAAATGAAAGCTAATGTTAACGCGCGCGATATAACGAAAGAGAGAGGCTATTGGGCGTGTGGAATGATCGGGGATTAATTAGGATAGGGAGAGAGATTGAGACGAGTGGGAGTGGAGTGGCAAAGAGTGGCGTAGACTGTGGATCCGCAGAGTCGGACCGAAGGACGAGGGGGCCGGCGGAGAGGGAAGGAGCGGGAATGGCCGACGGGGAGACCACGTGAGAAGGGCTTGGCAAGGGCATGTTTACGTTGATTGCGATTGGATCTGAGATCTTGGACATATGTAAAATTCTAACGAGGTAGCTGGCTTACAGGACGCCAACGATGAACAACGACTTTCCTCGCGACTATCCTCAGCGCCACACTCCTGCAATGAACAGCGACTTTCCTCTGCGCCACCGTCAACAGTGGCTCCTCCCTGAATACAATATTTACTCTCGCACTGATTCTGCCCGCGCCTCTTCCCTTTCTCTCAATCTCTCCTCTCTCTCTGTAGCCTCCCCTCCCTGCCCCTCTCCTGCTCCTGCAATCTCCCCTTCTACTCCAGTTAGTCCTCCGCTCTACCCTTACCACTTTGACTACGACGACCACAATCACTCTTACGACTCCAGTCGCACTCCAGCCCCAGGCTCTCGCTCCTCTTCAGCCTCGTCTCATCTCCCTCGAAAGCGCTCCTTCTCAAGCACTCCAGTCCTGGAGGAAGAACTCCTCTACGACGAGGCCCGCGATGCCCCAATGGAACTCGCAGACGACATTGACATTCGTTATACATCCACTACCACCAACGCCAGTCCTGTAGACGGCAGCGACGGCACCTCGGGTCCTGAAACCGAGAACAGCAGCAGCAACAACAGCAGCAACAACAACAGCAACAACAACAACAACAACAACAACAACAATGTCGCCATGGGCCCCATCTCTAGCGTCGGAGGTAGTATGAACGTCCTCGGCAAACCACTCGCCACCAACAACTTTGTTACAAAGCTGTATCAGTGCGTGTCTTCAACGCCTTCAACCTGCCGCCCCTTCTAATTAATTTCCCCATACTTAGAATGATCAACGACGCCAAGTCTGCTCATTACATTGCATGGACAGAACTCGGCACCTCTTTCGTCGTCTCCAATGTCGGCGAATTCAGCCGCAGCATCCTCGGCTCCCATTTCAAGCACAACAACGTATGTAACAAATCAATTCACTCTGCGTACCAGGTATAAACTTTTTCATCCAGTTTTCAAGTTTTGTGCGCCAACTCAACATGTACGGCTTCCACAAAATCAACCGGGTCCGCCCTGCGTTTTTTTTTTCTTTTTTTCATCCATCCAACCTTTTCCTCACAGACACCGCGTGCCCAACGCACATCCACAGATGCCCAGACATGGGAGTTTTCTCACCACAAATTCCTAAGAGGTCGGCCTGACCTGCTAGACGAAATTAAACGCAAGGCGCTGGAACCTGATCCTGCTATCAAACACCGCGTGGAGCTTCCTGGCGAGGTCAGTCCCGCGTTGTTTCCGCCCCGATCGCCCAAACGCGTCCTCTTCCGATCGATCATGTGCTTCTTATTGACTGTCCCAACAGGTTGCCGCACAGCTTGCCGCCATGCGCGATGAGAACAGGCGCGTATGGGACCAGCTCAATCTCGAGCGTAAACGCACAGACCGTCTCGCTGCCGCTCTCCAGAGACTTTGGGATCAAGTTGCAAACCGTATCGGCGGTCGTACGTTTTTTTTTTCTCTCTCTATCTCATATGCCCCTTTACCTTACTATCATACAGTATCGCCTTTTCCACCTGACCTCGTCGACATGTCTGACAGTCCGAACATCTACATTACCTCTTCCTCAGCCCCACCTGCCCGCTTCGCGCCCCCGCCTCTGAGCATGAATAATGTACATATGGGCAATCATACGTCCATACATACCATGCACAGTCCCAACAGCAACAGTCCTACTCAGCCTGATTTTTCTGCACCACAGCAGCAGCAGCAATCACAACAAGGTCAACAAACCTCTAGCACACCTAGCAGCGGCGCTGGCGCCGGTGCCGGTGCTCCCCCACTCTCACGCCAACACTCTTTCCAGCACGTATCGTACCTCCGGGGCGACGCCTCTCCGCTCCCCGCCTCGCCCGGCTCGTCCACGATGGATCTATACGACGAGCCCGACGCGCCCTCCCGTATATCCACTAAACGCCCACGTATATCCACCGACGACGATCTGCATCCTCTTCCTCACGCGCATCCGCACCACGCGATGCACGCACATGCACATGCACATGCACACGCGCACGGCTCTGCACCCAACACTGCGCACCCCGATATACCGCCGATCCCGTCGCCCGCGACGCTGTCGTCGCCTGGGCAGCCGCTGCCCCGGCGTCCGAGCCGCGCGAGGAGTGATAGTGCGCCGCTTGGGTATGGATTTGGGGGTATGGGTTTGGGGGGCTGGGCGGGAGGCGGGAGGCCGAGGAGCGGGAGTGCGAGAGGGGTGGGTATGGGAGGTCTGGGGAATGGAGGGATGGTTGGAGTGGGAATGGTTAATGGGAATGGGAGGGGCGTGTTGGGACAGGGACAAGGGCAGGGACAGGGCGCGGGCGCGGGCGCTGCGGCGGGGTTGGGATTGGGGGTTGGAGTGGGGAGTGTGGGTGTTTCGGGGCGGTGAGAGGGGGAGAGAATGTGTGCAAGGAATGGGTCGACACAACGACAACCAACATACGCACCGCACCGCACTGCACGCATCGCGAATTTGGATACCCCGATGGATTCTTTTATTTATTTATTTCGTGGTTTGCCTGTTGGTTTTGATTTTGATTTTGATTTCTTGTTTCTGTCTTGTGTCTGTTTCTTGTGCGCTCCCCCCCACCTCCCTTTATTTATTCTCATTTTTCCCTCCACCCAACAATGAAAAACCTACTATCTCGTCGGTCCCCCTGTGCTACCATATATGTACAACCCAACCCTCCCCCTCCCTCACCTCACACATCACGTATAGCCAGCCCATAGAGCTTTGCTTGCTTTTTTTTTTGTTTCCGATTCAGCGTCCTCTCACGTTCCAACAAAAACATTGTATCGCCAACCCCCAAAACCCAACTTTTATCAGTCTCTCATTTCATCTCGTCCCACTGCCTGCTCCCTTTTCATGCTCGTTGATTCTCTGTTTCTGTTTCTGTTTCTGTCCCTGTTCTGCTGTCTTTTCTCTCTGTCTCTGTCTCTCTCTGTGCGTGTCTCTTGTTCCGTGCTTTCCCGCCCGCGCCCCGCGCCGTCCGTCGTACTTGTTCACGCTCAACTTCTTTGAATTGTAGTAGTAGTTGTACATAGTACCAGATCCCAGATTCCAGATTCTGTATACCCCCCAACACACACACACACCCTTCTCCCTACCCCGCCCCACACCCACGATATCTACGCGCAAACATGTATGTGGATTGACCATATCACATATCTCTTGAATATCAATATCCCCAACAGCTGCAGCTGCGCTGGGTTGTTTCTTGTTGTGGTTGTCGTGCTGTCGCGCTGTCGTTTTTTGGTTTTTGGTTTCGTCTCGAGTCCTTGATTTCTCTCTTTCTCTCTTTTCCTTTTCTTGCTTTTCTTGTATATGATATGATGAAATGATGATTGATGTATTCTTAGTAACCTCGGACCCCCTTGCCTCCATATGTGTAGTATTGTGATTTCTTCCCTTCTCCGGTTTTTTTTTTTTTTTGAATAGGTGGGTTATGGTTCACCCTTCGGTAATTTATTGTGGGAGCCGGGAAGCCGACGCGCGCGCCGGTCGGTCGGTCGGTTCGGTCGGGTGTCCCCGAGAGAGAAAAAGATACCCGATCCGAAGTCCGAAACCCCTTGAATCCAGAAAAATACTTATGATGGATGATGGATGACAGGTGTATGACTTGGCTGTTTATGAGGCTTTTTTAGGGCGGCTTGTAATTTGTCTCGGTATGCAACTGGGAGAGAGAGTTTTTTTTTCCTCGATTTTGTTATATATGTATGTGCTATGTGCTTCGGTTTGCTTGAGTGATGAGGGTGATGCTCTTGTTTTTTTTTCTTATGGATGGTGATTGGAAAGCGGAAAGTCATGGGTGCGAGGTGCGGTGCAGGCCCACCGTTTTCGTCCTCCGTGTTTGATTCTGTTGAATGGGGATGATGCGCTTTTTTTTTCTCGTATGTCATGGGTGCGAGATGGAAGGAATCACCCCCGTTCGTCGTTGTATGTGGACTTGTTGTGTGAGGATAGATCTTACACCGGTGTTTCAATCTTTGCGTGTGTGGTTTCTTTCTTCTTCTTGGACGTTGGAGCTTCGACCGGCCGACGGTTGGAAGGGCATATGCCATCAAGTGATGATCAAATTCACGGCGAATATGGACTTACGAAAACGTAAAAGTGGATTCGACGTGAGATGATTCTGCTTCTTTTTGTGTGTGTGTCTCTCTCTCTTTACGGTAAGTACCTTTTATCTCTATCCTGATCGTGGGTGGGTCGGTGGTGGTGGTGCGCGTGTTTCTTTTGTGCAAGTACGTACATAATTCGTTTAATTGCTCTTACTTGGACATCTTCTTCCGCGACCCCAACTCGTGTATGGATGGTTATGCGGCGCCTCCTTTCTCATGTCACCCTTTTGCCTGCTCTCGTTCGTAGACAAGTGGCGTGGGTGTCCCCTTGCACCTATTCTTGTTTTTGAGGGCCTAATTTAAGGCTGATCCGGGTGTGACAGCGCGGAGGGTCTCTTCTCGTCATTCTCGCTCGTTTGTGAACATCTATGTAGCCGCATATGACGGGTCCATTGAAGGGCTCCGGGTTTTTTAATTGGAACCACGACACGCAGTGGACGCGACCGCGGTCATTTCAACAGTCTACGGACTTGTACAGTTGGATATATGGGCGCTGCGAATGGGCTTCTTGACGGTTCCGACTCGGATCTGTTTTGACTTTGTGACCTATATACAGACATAGTAACTTAGTCTATGTACATAGTTACATACTTATTACTTCGACCAAAGCTCCAGAGACATGGATAATCTCGATTCTCGATCTTGTCGGAGTGTTCGTTATCTGCGAGTTCTACTTCTATCCGAGTCGGTGTGGTCAAATGTGTTACCGTGCAGAATAAATACTCTCCCTCTCTCTCAGGCAATTTGACAAACGCATGCCTGGACTGGACCTTCCAATCCTTCTCCTTTTTTTCGTTCCACAGTCGCATCTACGTACCAATACCCCACCTATCATCACCATCATCTCTCGGGTTCCGGCAGCCAATTCTCGAGCGGCCTTAGGAAGCTTTGATGAACAAAGTCTTTATTTGCCATGTATGTATGTATGCTAATATCCCGATGTCAGCGATGCGAGTCTGGGTTATATTCAAGATAACCGGCCGTGTCCCCCCTTCCCCTCCCCGGGCTTCCTGATGCGCACAGATCAAAAAGCAAAGCCCGCGAACTAAGGAACAGGCGTTGGAGCCGCCCCTGCCTGCCCCCCTCGCTTGTTACCGCTGATTTTACCCGTCACCCCGTGGAACCAGGACATGTCGATGATTGTCTGAATTCCTTGGACTATTCTTGGTGCAAGGATCCTCATTCGACTTCTGGAACTTGTGGACTCTCAGCTATGTTTGGGGCTCCTTGAGATGTGTGGATTGATGATGAAGCTCCCTTTGCTGCATTTTGGTCCGTGAGTTCACAATGGATTTATCTTCCATTTCCCGCTCTTTTTTGAATGCCATTTCTGTTATGTTACGAAGACGGATTAACGATTAAAGACTTCTTCTCGAGGATATGTCATCATGCATGTTTTTGGGACATCTTCTCTTTTGTAAATAGATCAACAAGTTGTTCGAAATCCTGAGATGTTTGAGAGAAACATGAGGACAAATCCGGTATTTATTTTCTAATGTCGCCGTATTGACTTTGGCTTGGAGTCTGTGTCACCTTCAAGAGGTCAAATGGGAGGGACAACCGAGATCGATGATGCGCTGACAGTCTTTGGGTGTGGACTAAGACCGAGTTGTCACCAAGTCCAAGTCGGCCGAGTACATTGTGACTGAAAAACGAACAGAATGGATACATTTGAGTGTGTCGAGAAAAAGAGATAATTTCAAACGTCTGAGTGATATTCGTGAGTAGTGAATCTGTAAGTGGGTCGAAAGAGAGCCGTAGTGTAGACCTCTTCAAGTATACCGCGTAGTGAAACCAGCAAGGTACAACCTTGTGATGATCGACAGGAACAGTGCCATCGACACTATCAAGAGCTCGATAGGAACAGTCCCACATGCCTGACTGAGATGCCGAGACCTTGATCTTGATGCAATTAGGACAGATTGTAGGATAAAGCTCAAAGTG
>JAGDQM010008531.1:0-12965 GCA_017580835.1 Termitomyces bulborhizus
ATCAAGAAAGCAGTCCAGTATACCTTGTATATTCCATCGGGTCCAGCAGACCACTCCTTCTGATTCCCAGCCTGCGCAATCAGAGCAGCAACATTGAATGCATCGGTGGAAACTTTGTCCTGTGCAACATGTTCCAAATCTGGAATCAGCTCACGACGCTCTTCATAGCATGCATAACTGTCAACAAGATGGAATATAGGTTTTCCATTGACAGTGCAGCCAAGATGGAATGGGATGCTGAAGCTTTCACCATTGACCTCAATCTCATGAGAGCCAGTATTGTCGACAGAAATTTGTCTGTCAATGCCAACGCCTCGCATGGAATACTCAATCAGGTCAAATAGTGGCGAGAACATGGTGCTTTCATCGTCTGCGTGAGGCTCCATAACTTGCAACTGTTCCATCCAGCTCTTGATTGGCAGACAGTCAGTGAAGACTGGAACACATCCTCTTGGGGAGTGATAAGAAGACCATCCGGGGACTACAAGGGATTGAACATCATCCAGTGACCATAGAGCTGGGTCAGACTCTTCCAACAAGCATTGATAGAGGGGATTCTTGATAGAATGCATGGGAAGTCAATGTTGTAATCAGCATGCTGGGAATTTTCTGTTCTTAAGCTAATGATGACAAAGCAAATTTCCGCTTAGACACTCGACAAGACACGAAGCAGGTATTCCACAACCATGCTTTTATTGTGGTCATTAAATGCACAAAGAACAATGTCCAATTCTTGCTGTGATGATAACCAACGTATTATCACACAAAATGACAATTCCATCATCTCGGATGTGAGAATAATCGATTGTGTTTTTATTGTCTTCTTGTTCTGCACAAACCTGTGCACTATCCATACTTGTCCCAGCAAATAAAGCAGTATTATTAATCATGCTTGTCAGAACCTTGGTAAATGCGGTGATATCAATTCTCGGCAGAGTTGTGTTGAGTATGGACTTACACTACCATCTATGATATGTCAAGACCCTTATTGATAATCTTGTGGCTCACAATGATTGGTATTTGTTAATCTTTACCCTAAACCTTATTTATTTTCTCCTAGATATACAGACTACATACACAGCCACCCTCAGTCGTTCACATCATATTGGAGTGACTGAGGGTGTGTCTGATTAGTTTACTTGTCACTACGATGACTTACCTTCACCTGTAGAATACTTACTGTGTATCTCTGCAGGTAATATACTCAGTCGTTCACATCATATTGGAGTGACTGAGGAATACTTACTGTGTATCTCTGCAGGTTATAGGCCCCGTAGCACTCCCACAAAAGTTTGCGTTGAGCCACTGCTCTGGAACTTACAAATAGAAACAACTCATTTTTTTACCTTACCCACATACATAAAATGGCCACAAACTCATCCAACCTGCCACACTTCCCCGAAGAAAATCATTTCAACAGCACAAACTACATGACTTTCAAAAATTGAGTCCTGATTGCAGCCTGAGTGCATGGTGCCCGAGGCTATTTGGACAGCATGATTCAAAAACCAACTGCAGACCCAGATACCAAACCAACAGAGGGGAAAACAACAGAATGGTTGTCCAAGAACCCATCAATCAAAGAATGGGAAGAGAGGGACACATGGGCTCTAGGACTGATAGTGTATAACACTAAAAACCCTGTGGGATTTGGGATCAAGATGGATAGCACTGCAGCAGAGGCATGGTCAAACCTGACAGACAACTATCGTGTATACTCTGAGATAGCGGCAATGAATGCTGAAAAACATTTATGATCCACAGATTTCACAGATGGGATGGATTTCATTAAACATGTCGAGGACCTAAGGGAGAAGTGGAAAAACACATCTGAAAAAGGGGTAAAGGTGGATGATGTGGGATTCCAAACGATCCTGATGGCCTCACTCCCAGAATTGTGGAACTCTGCGGTGGCAGGGCTGTACTCAATGAAAACATCCAAAGATGTGATTGTGGCACTCATGGTACACTGGGACCAATTAGTGCAACAAAAACAGAAGGCAGGAATCTCAACAACTGCCCTACAAGCTCAGAGTAACCAAGGAAAGAGCAGACTAGTATGCATCAACCCAAATTGTTGACAAAATAGCCATGTAATCAAAAACTGTTATTGGAAAGGGAGAGGAAAAGAAGGACAGTTCCCTCCAAATTTCCAGAACAGGGGGAAGACACCCAAAGTCTCAGCAAACAAGACCACCACATCACCAACAACACCCCTGGCTGCAAAAGAAGCAACCACTACCCCCATTCAGCAATCACCCAAGGTACATACTACCTACGCACTAGCTGCGATCCTTCAAAGCTGCCCAGAGGCTCAAGACATCCCCACATACGCCGACTCAGGGGCAACCAATCATTTCTTTGTTGATCAAGCAGCATTCACAGACTATGAGGAACTTTCAAATCTGATTGAAGGACAGGCCGCACTGAAAGGAGCTACGTTCAGAGTAGTCGGGAGGGGAACAGTAAAGAAGGCCTGCAAAACGGAACAAGGATCATCAGAGCTGGTATTCAAAAATGCACTTCACGCACCAGATCTGGCATCAAACCTTATTTCTATCACAAGGTTTGACAGGGCCGGGTTTAGCATCATTTTTGGAGGGGGCCAGGTTTGCTTCCAAGACTCGAAAGGGAGGGAAGTGATGCGTGGAACTGGAACTGGGGGAATGTACTTACTGAAGACCCTGGTACTGCTGAGTCATCCCAACATGCTCACAGCTAAGTCCCAAATGCGCCCAACATCTCTTGAGGTCTGGCACAGGTGGTTTGGGCATGCAAGTGTAAAAACAATTAAAACAGCATTAGCCCAGAACCTGGTGGACAGACTTGTGGTTAAAGGTAACTTAACAGTTTCTGGAATATGCAAGGACTGCATCTACAGGAAACATGCCTTGAGACCCTATGATGCAGGGGTGACACCCGAAGGCGCCCCAAACAATTGTGTACATATAGACCTGTGGGGGCTGTCCAGCATGCCATCACTGGGGGGGGCAGTATATATGATGGTTACCGTTGACAGGGGAACATTGTACATGTCGGTATTTTTCCTAACTAGGAAGGACTCAGGCACCACCCTCACAGCCTTCACCATTTACCACATAGAGTCTGAGAGACAGACGGGCAGGAAACTATGCAAAGTCAGGGTAGATGCTGGCAGAGAGTGGGTTAATGAGTCATGGCTGGCATACCTCAGAGAGCATGGGATAGTACTCAAGGTAACTACCCTATATGCCCATGCAGAGAATGGGGTAGCAGAGCGGGCTAACAGAACACTGTTGGAAGGCGTCCGCTGCATGCTCGCTGAGAGTGGCTTACCCAAAGAACTCTGGGCAGAGGCAGTAGCAACCCAGGCCTACACTCAAAACCTGCTCCCAACATCCCGACACCCCGGAAAAATACCAAAGCAAGCATGGACTGGGAAGCGCCAGCGGGTGGACCACTTGAGGCCCTGGGGATGTCTAGCCTGGGCAAAGGTGCTGGACAAGTTAATTAAATTGAAACTTGATGCAAGATTGGTCAGAACAAGGCTTGTGAGGTATGCAAACAGCGGTTACTATTTGTTTGACCAGGGGTCACATATGATTGTGACATCCTGTGATGTAATATTTGAGGAAGGCTTTGGACACCATCCTTTGATGATCCTCACGGAACCAAATAGAGATGGCAGTAACACACCAGTAGTTGGTAACACGGACTCACAGCAAGGTGTCCTCACCATATGGCAACCTGTGGCACCTAGAATCAGGGCACAGGGTGGCCCACTCTACACGTCTGACATAAGTCATGCACCGGACATGTCGGAAACCACCCCTGACATTTGGACACTTACTCAAGCACTGCCAACCCCACAGACAGCCACAGCACCACCCTTGCAGCGCTCTACAAGGCAGACCAAGCCCACACCAGCTCTGATAGCAGTGAGGGAAACCTTGCAATGAGAGCAAGCTGCGCATGATAGCAGCAAAGCCTGGGCCACAGACAGTGATACATCAGCAGCCCTTCAGGCAGATGGACCATTTGCCTACCTGTCATCCCTCAACCCTGATGCTGAAACTTTGGCAGAAACCATGCCCCAGAAGATGTATGCCAAGGCCGTGAGATGGCCCGATTTGTGGCAGCCAGCAATGGACAAGGAACTATGTATGATGAGTGAGCGTGGAGTCTTTGAATTGGTAGAAAAATCACAGGTTCCAAAGGACAAAAACGTTGTCGGATGCTGCTGGGTCTATGCTAATAAGTTTAATGAAAATGGCAAGATTGTGAGACAGAAAGCATGGTTGGTGGCAAAGGGGTACTCTCAAGTGGCAGGCAAAGATTTTGATGAAACCTACATGGCAGTCATGTGGCTGGAGTCTCTGAGAATGTCTGTGGCAGTGGCGGCTCAGGAAGGATATGAGATCTGGCAAGTCGATTTTGTGTTGGCATACCTCAACAGTATACCTGAGCATGAGGTATACATGCATCTCCCACCTGGGTTCCCCAGAGGGGAGGGGAAGCTGGCGAGACTCTGGAAAACCATATATGGGCTTATGCAAGGGGGTTTTGACTGGTACTGGACCTTGGATGGGGCATACACTGACTTAGGATATTGATGGTCTAGGGCAGATCCATGTGTGAGGTCAAGGATAATCGGGACAGAATCTATAATAACAAACATGTTCAACAATGACATGTTCGGTCTGTCCTCAACTAAGGGAGGAGCAGACATTGCAAAGAGGGAATTAGCAAAGATATACAAGGTGAAGGACCTAGGCACACCATCCTTTATCCTGGGCATGGCCATCCATCAAGACCCTCACTCTGGCTCCATCTCTCTCTCCCAAAAAGTGTACCTCTTGCGCATCCTCAAACGTTTCAAGATGGCCAACTGCAACCTGAGGTACACCCTACTACCATCAGATATCATTCTTACAAATGACATGTCCCCGAAAACAGATGAGGAACGGGAGGCCATGAAAGAAAAGCCGTACAGACAGCTTCTTGGAGCACTCATGTGGGTGCAGGCTGCAACGAGGCCAGACTTATCCTTTGCAGTTGCACTTCTTGCTCGTTTTCAGTCAAACCCTGGACTCGCACATTGGAAGGCCCTCATACACATGCTAGCTTACATAAAAGGCACCATCAACTATCACATTGTCTACTCAAAGAGTCAGGGCAGCTCAGTGAAGCCTCTAGGGTACGTAGATTTGGATTACGGCGGCAACCTAGATACACGACGCTCGACGTCTGGATACATATTCCTCATGGCTGGAGGGCTGGTTTCATGGAGTTCTAAGAAACAGCAGACCGTAGCGCTATTGACAACGGAGGCCGAGTACATGGCAATGACAAGGGGATCCCAGCAAGTGCTGTGGATGCACAACTTCCTTGAGGAAATCAACATAGGCCAGCCATTACCCGTGACATTGAGGGTCGACAATGATTCTTCCATTGCCCTGGCGAAATCTATGAAGAACCATGCACAAGCCAAACACATTGATATCCGGCACCATTATATTCGTGAACGCATACAGGAGGGTGATATAGAGGTTATACATGCCCCATCCTCCGAGAATGTCGCTGACATATGCACTTAACCCCTGCTGCAAGCGACACACGAGTACTTGGTAAACCTTATGGGTATGAAGAGCGCAGACGGTCGCGCAAGTCAGGGGGAGTGTTGAGTATGGACTTACACTACCATCTGTGATACGTCAAGACCCTTATTGATAAATCTTGTGGCTCACAACAATCAGTATTTGTTAACCTTTACCCTAAACCTTATTTTCTTTTTGATGATATACAGACTACGTACACAGCCACCCTCAGTCGTTCACATCGTATTGGAGTGACTGAGGGTGCGTCTGATTAGTTTACTTATCACTACGATGACTTACCTTTACCTGTAGAATACTTACTGTGTATCTCTGCAGGTAATATACTCAGTCGTTCACATCGTATTGGAGTGACTGAGGAATACTTACTGTGTATCTCTGCAGTGTACAATAGCAATCCGTAGTAAGCATGGAGAATCTCCCACCCGTCATGAGGTTTGAGGAAAAAGTTGTAGTCAATACACTCTTCATCGAAACAGGAGGTTTCACTTTAAACGTGCGGTCATACGAATATTGGCTAAAGACGGCTGCTCGTCGCTGTCGAGAAAAGGCTTGAGTCTACTGATTCAGAACAATCGCTGCAAGTATTGTCGTCGAGGTCTTGACAGGTGTGTCATGTTCGTCGCCCGGGATGTGGAACTTGTTGAAGATATCTGCGCTATGAGAAGTACAGTTCAGCACCTTCCAATTCCGTCCGAACTTTCGTTAACTTTTCATTATTGAGATTATTGAGTGGAGCATGCATAGAAAGATGCCCTTAGAGGCTTGCCCTCACGAATCACCGATTTAGCTCAATGGTGACCTGTGCCGTAGAGACCAAACAGTTTGAGTCATTCGTGGCGGACAAGGTGGTGGATATTTTTGCTCTTCCTAGACTCTATGCATGGCAGACAGTTCCCTTGAATTCGTAAGAGCCTGCATATCACAGGTTCTTTTTAAATGCCAAAATTTTCCTCTATTCCTCTCCAAATTCCTTACTGCTGGCGTGTTCTTTGGGAGAAACGGCCATGAGTTGAAACATTCATAGTAAAGCCTAGTCACCAACTGAGGGACGTGCCGAATTCCAGCAAACACCAAAATCTTTGATTGACATGTTCCAAATCTTCCGCCAAGGTCTCAGGTACCCTAATCGGAGTTCCTAGAATTGACGTCATGATATCCAATCATTATGAATTTATTGTTCTGTACCCGACAGATCCCGAAATCCGACGGTTTTTTTTTTGTTTGAACATTTCTGTTGCCTCGCAAAATTTGCCAAATCAAGTTCTCTGAGGTTCTCTGCCACTGCTGGCTATCAGGTTCGCTGTATGATATACTCAATATCCAACGATAGATGAAGTGGGAGTCCTTATCGTGGACTTTTTGCTCAGCCGGACCGGATAAATGTATCCACCGGAAGGGGCCATCACCAGAAGATCCTCTTTTTTCAATTTGCTTCCATCTGGTTCCGTACTGTTACCATGAAACAGGCCACGTGTAAATGGAGCGACAAGATATATAGGTCATCTCCTGGGTAACAATGGACTCTTGTTGCTCTCACACATTCTCCCTCCAAACTCGCTTTGGAAACATAATGGCTGAACTCAAAGAAAAGACTATGAAGGCTCTCTGGTACAATGCTGTAGGTACAATGTATGGATGCTGTGAAGTTGTTCACACCCGGTCTATTATTGTTTCACAGCCTGAGCAATTCGAGATCCGGGAGGTGCCCGTCCCTCAAGTCGGGGACGACGACGTCCTTTTGAAAGGTTAGCAGCAAATCTCTTCATAAGATGTCATTTGACACGGCAATATATATAGTTCACTGTTGCGGTTCGTTAGATTGGTTTGCACCGAGAATCAAAAGTCAATTTCTACACAGGCGTTTGCGGCACCGATCAACACATTCACCATGTATGGTCACCTTCATCAGAGTAAAGGATGTTCTAAAACATCAACCCAGGGAGAATTTATCTCCAAGTTTCCGGTACGAATGCACCTTTCTTTCTGTTCCTGCGCCCCTTGATTTTCTGTTCCAGCTCATCCCGGGACATGAAGCAATTGGTTCGGTCGTGAAATTAGGAAAGAACGTGAAGGATTTTGAGATTGGGGACCGCTGCGTTGCAGACGTTGGCATTACTGTGAGCTACCTTTCGCCTTGCACAGCTACGAGAGATACTCATGCTTATCTTTTCATCCATGATCGATCTTCATCCAGTGTGATAACTGCTTTTACTGTCGAAGAGGCCAATCACTCCTGTGTGAAAACTTCAATTCGCGTGGTGTGACTCTCGATGGCGGATTCGCCGAGTATGTCGTTTAGTGCGTCCTATCAGGAGCATTGTTTGTCTGCGCCTGACCGAAATATCACTTCATCCAGCCAACAGAAGAAGCTTTACAAGGTGAACAATCTTAGCGACGAGGAGGCCACCTTACTGGAGCCCGCGGCTTGCGCCATCCATGGTCTGGACAAACTTAATCCTCCTGTCGGCGTTGAAGTCCTTTTGTTAGGTGCCGGACCAACAGGCCTCATCCTTGCGCAATTACTCAAATTGAATGGTGCATCCCGAGTCGTTATCGCAGCCAATAAGGGCATCAAGATGGATATCGCACAACAGATCAATGCAGGTGATGAGTATATCGAGCTCGATCGGCAAAAGCCTGAAGCGCAGTGGCAGAAGCTGAAAGAGGACAACCCATACGGGTTCGACGTCGTAGTAGAAGCGACGGGTGTCGAGAAGCTTGCAAATGAGAGCATCAACTATGTCAGACGAGGTGGTACATTGATGATTTATGGTGTATATGAAAACAAGGCACTCGTACACTGGCCACCATCCAAGGTAGGTTATCTCTCTCTCATTATGAACTATACTTATGGATCTCTGTAGATCTTTGGAGACGAGATAAAGGTCACCTGTTATGCAAATCATAAGACAGGGAAAACAGCTCACACTCACTGATAGATCATCGGTTCGTTCTCGCAGACATTCTGTTTCCCTCGCGCGGTGGCCTACCTAGACAGCGGCAAGATCAAAACCAAGGGCATGGTCACCGATGTTTTCAAGCTTGATGACTATCAGAAGGCCCTCGATAAAATGAGCAGTAGGGAAGCACTTAAGATCGCTATCAAGCCATAGACACGGAAGGTGGCGGCAATTAGTGTCATTAATGATAGTCCATAGGTACCTTGAAATTTATACACCTTGGCCACCAAGCGACGTTGCAGATCCTCCATGATTGGTTGAATTCATCAGCGTCCAACGCTCAATTAGTGAACAGATTGATATACTTTGACTGTGGATGACATGTCGAACCCCTTCCCTTGATGAAATTGAAAGTTTGTCATCTCCCAGTTCCGAGTGGGTATGATATGACTTTTTTGAGGGGCGACACTTGAACTTAGCACACCACACACCACCTAATTTCTCCCTGTTTATACCTTCCGTGTCTTCAATATTTCATCGATCATTTCGAGACGACGGTGGAGTCTGTGTTGATTTGATTATTTGCTAATATTTCATAAATCAAAACATTTTTTTATCTTGCCTCACTTGATAGATTCTGTCATAAATGAAGGATGAGATGCAGCTACTCAAAATGTGTTGATTCTGCTATTTCTCATCATTTTTAGATGTGATTCATATGACTGCCAAATCTTCTGGGAATCATGCCTCTGTAAGGTCAATTTCTCATGAATTGGCTGGTGAAAATATCTTCATTGACACTCCTATAATATGTAGAAAAGGTTTAAATAAGGCAACAATGCCATATGTAGCAGTAGGTGATAGGTTAGTATTGTCAGTTGACGAGTTTGCTTGTCTACAACTGTAGTCATTGTCCACTCCCTCATTTGAAACTTTGCTAAGGGCCTTTGTCACTGTGTCAAACAGTGAGCAACAAGTATCTAGCGATGACTAGAAAGGTGGAACCAAAGAATAGGACCAGGTATAAAGTACCTGTAGGAGCAATAACTAGGCAGGTAGAGGAGAAGAAGGGCCAGAAAATGAGGAGCAAAGTGGGGATTGAGACTAAGTGATGGAGAAGGGAATGGAGGGAAATGGAGGTCCCCTAACATCAACCTTCTTTATGTCTTTCTTGCTATGAATATGGTAAGGAAGATCCTCCAGCACATATGACTGCAGCATTAACACCTGCCCCCCTGACCTCAAGGGCTACTCTTTGATTGGAAATATGTTGGATATGTCTTCTAAACAGCAATGAGTAACAATAATTAGATAGAGTGGACAGTATGATGAGCTTTGATGTATGTGCATCATCTGTATATCAGTAAGAAAGCTTGCTGCAGGGAATATATGTTCAATCACAGCCTTAGTAAACAATAGAGATTCTTGATTTAGTTGACATAGCTAATAGAATTCTTAAGAAAGACTCACTCTACTTTAATTATTCTATATTGCAGATGGCAGGCAACCTCATTAGTTGGCAGAAGAGTCTTGGTCTTATGCCTCATGGAGCTGTCATTTGTTCTGACATCATTAGTAAAGCTAACATTCAGAAGTTTTATCATGTGAAGCAGTTAGAGATGCATAGATTTTGTAGACTTGGCTTGACACCTTTAACAGCATATTCTCTCATTCTCCTTGTGGAATTTCCTTAAGCATAGTAGGAGCTATTATTACTGGAATAGTGTATGGCTCTCAGGTCAAGGAGTGTGACAATTCATTTGTGAAGCTTACAAAAGAAAACCATGTCTGTCAGAGGACTCCCATTTCCCTCTATTTCTCTCTCATCACTCTGCCTTAATCCCCACCTTACTCCTTATTTTCTGGCCCTTCTTCTCTTCTGCCACCTAGCTATTGCTCTCATAGGTACTTCATACCCAGTCCTAAGCTGGTTGATTCCTGCTTCATCAGTCTTTACAATCTGCAATGGTGAAAAGCAGTTATGTCTTTGGAATAGGTGGCTGGACCTCAAGTCTTGTCCAACTGACCTCTTGAACCACCATAACCCTCCTCCTTTGACAAATTTTCAGAGTCTCAGATTATCAATGACAAGGTGACAAAGAATGAGCAGTCCAACAAAATGCTTGAAAACCCTAAGCACTCATGGGAGCACTGCAGAGAGAGTTTGTGTCTCTCTAAAAATAAGGTTCCCTTCTAATGACTTTCAAGGGGTGTCAGGTCAGGTAATTATGAACATGGTTGCTATGACATGCCCCCCCCAAAAAAATAAGGAAGTTATAATGACATGTTTTGACATGCTGGCCACACTGGCAAGGCAATGGCATTTTGAGAGACTTTTGAGGTCATGCATATACAATGTGCCTACTCTTGCATCCCAGCACTGCCACCTTTAGATCAACACTTCTAATCACCCTCCATACAGATGTGGCCTGGACCAGTGCAGCCCCACCTAGGGGCCTCTGAAGTTCCTGGGACACTGCTGACCCCAAGTATATGAATACAGCCTCTCTGTAGTCTGTAGCCAGTCCTATTACATCTCTGCTATCTTCTATCTCTTCTTACTCTATCTACTCTCTGTCTCCCGGTCTTATTTCTCAAATCTTATTTCCTTTCCACAGCTCCAACAATAGTCCTTGAGACTCCAAAACCTCTGCTTATCAGAACCTCCCATGCTCTAGATCAATCTGGACATCTACAAGTCCCTCCTTTGGCACTGTTGACTCACCCCAATGAGTGGGTTATTGTTCTTGGAGATATGAGCCCTCAGGTCAGGGGAATCTGATATAATATCAAGACTCCCCTCTACTCATCAGGTGCTTGATAGCCCTGCCTACTGTGCCACACCACACTACTGGCCTGCCATGACCTATTATGGCTGACTAGTATAGTCATCTGATCGCACCAGCCTACTACAATAACCCTACAATGTCTTTTACTAACCTAGGCTATTAAATACAAAAGTTCCAGTGATTCTCACATGCACCTAAAATAGGCTTGATTCAAATTCCTTCTGTTGACAGTTTGCTACCTACTGTGTATAAACTGCTGCAACAGGGTTATAGTGTTGGCCATAGTAGTGGAGGCAGCCTCAGCAGGTAAGTTTGTCACAGGTGCTGGAGGTTTGGAAGCTGCAGCTTCACTGGGTGCCATATTGCCTGGTGGGGAGATTGGGGCTACTTTGGAAGCAATGTTGCTTCCCTGTATTAGAGAGTTAGGAGAGGCTTGCAAAGCCTCTGGGGATGACACGTCCAAAGATGCTGACAACTCATCTTGGGAGTTCCTATCTTGGAACTCCCTGTCAGAACTAACAGCAAGTAGGGTTGCATCAGGCCATACAGGTGAATTCACTGCACTGGTAGTCATTACCACCAGTGGCTGGCTTGAGGCCATATTGATTGCAGCCTGAGGTTTGATAGGTAATGAAACCTGGCATGTAGCGTAGCCACTCACCATTAGCAAGTAGCATGAGTCTACAAGCTTCAAGCAATTGTATGAGAACATATATGCATTCTCAGTCATCAGAGGTGGGATAGTACCATCCATTGTAGCCTTGTAGGACCTAGGGGGTGCCATAATGTGCCAACTGTGCCAGGCAGTCATCATCAACATGGAGGAACAGGTCCATGTGTAAGCCACTCCCAGACCAGTGATAGTCTAGGTAGTGTATACTGTAGGTCTACACATGGCATCCACACCTGTAGAATTCAATTAGCAAGGAGGTGCCAGAGCACCTCCATGTCCCCCAAGTTCTGGGATTGTGCAAGGTCCATATGGAGCCTGTACAGGGGGAAGGTAAAGTTGTTAATTGCCTGGAAAGGCACTGAACTTTCTCTGTCAAAGTCATTCACCACCTCTGCATAGAAACACAGTTGTGCAGCTATGAGAGCAAATGCTCTCATGCTGATGAGCTCCAGTAGGAGCTAGCATACAGGCTAGAATATATTCAAAGATGGATTTCTGGTGGACTGTCTTATGCTATCCATAGCAATCCCAGACACAAAGTTCTGGGAACCAGGATGACTGTGGTGTAGCAGATACTATGCCCACTGATCAATTTTGACATGCTGTTCAGTGGAGACTTGACCAAGTCCCACATCCCAGGTGTTATTATCAGCGGGTCCAAGCATGGCAGATGCGCACAAAGACAATAGGACAGGAAGCCAGTTCCTGTCAGTCTTAGGTAGGTGACTTTCAGTTTCCATCACATCAATCTCAAGGACACAATGTATGGTCCTGTCCTGGTGAGTGGAATACAAGAAAAAGGAGATTCTATAGAACTCCCATAGTAGGAGAGCAGCATGAATGTGCTCTTTCATCTGAATAGAGGAGCCTCCCTCTTGGATTGATTGCATGAGCAACCAGAGTTGCTCTGGGTTCATGGGCATACTATGAGGTACCCATGAATACAATTTAACATAGGCATGGGATCTATAGATTATCCCAGCCATTTCATGGGATTGGGCAATTT
>JAGDQM010008534.1:0-12729 GCA_017580835.1 Termitomyces bulborhizus
TCCCCTTACACATGTCCTTAGAGCAAGACAATGATGTTGTCTTCCTAGCATGATACCAAGTCATTGTCATAGATGTCAATTTACAAAAGTAGCTTGAATGCAACTGCAAGGGAGGTTCCAGATGTTGGCACCTTACAAGGATCCTAGATGATGCTAGGAGGACTCTCTAAAACATTGGGCAGGCCAACATTGCTGGCAACATCCATGTCAACAATCAATTGTGCTGGTGAAATCCACAAAGGGGCACTCACATGCCAAACACATTGATATCAAGTGCCATTATATCCACAACATTACCCTTACCCATGTTTCATCCACTGGTTCTACAGGTTAAAATAGTCATTTGTACACCATTGTGTCCAAACACTAAGGCTAAAATACTTTGTATTGTTCTACAGGCATTAGGTACTATGCACTTATCTATCAATCAATCTCCACTACCAAGCACCACTCTGAGTTCCTGTAATGGATAGATTGCATCTTTCATATGTTATGTCTGTCAATGACAGCCAATGTTTTGAGACCCACATAATGCTTAATACAAGCCATCCCACTCCCAGTTAGTATATTCTCCCCTGACTGTGGCTAGTACCTCCAAGGGGAATAATAGGTATATATGACATAGGTTTTACTCTCAGATTTGGAGAAATGGCTGAGATCTTGCATTCCCTTGGTCTTCCTGTGTACTATGTGCACACAGCAGGTGGTATTTTCCTTTTTGTCATCCATGACATTTATCTCATGATAGACATCTTTCTAAGGGGGCAGCTTCTCTTTGGTTCCATTCACTATGTCAGCAAATTCTTCCTGCCCTTAATGTTGTAACTGTAGGATATTATCTACTTCTCTACCCATTTCTTGCTTTTGTTAGGCTCAGGCAGAGCTTTCTCATGGATCTCAGGATATCTCACCCTCATACTTCTCTACCAATGCACATATACATACTTCACTATTGTCCATAACCACCTGCAACTGCATACTGTCCTTACTTGTTATCCTTGACAACACTGATTCCTCATTGAACAACACTTTGGAAGGTTCAGAGATCTCTTTTAGAGTAGTCATGCAATCACATTTGCTCTTGGCCTGTCTCAGTTGAGTTTTATACTCCTCCATGGCATTATCATCTTGTTCTGCTCCTGTAGTGATGAGATTTCTAAGTCTGGGCATTGGAAACAATGTACAAGTGTAGAATTCTTGTAAGTAGCTTAGGGCTAGCTTTACAACAAAATAGAACACTTTTTCCTTCCAACAAATGAAATAAGATTTTTATTGATTTTTTTACAATTCAAGAGCCCAATTGTCTGAACTTCAAAAAGGTTCAATTCAAATATATTGTAAACAAATTATAAACCTGAGGCTAGCCATGATATTGGCCTAGATATTCCACTCCCTGGGGAATCCGAGTCACACGCCAGACGTTGCCTGCCCCAACCCCCCATAATCCTCCTCTTCTTATACCCCTCCTTCTCGCATGGACCATCCATTGTATTGCGTGATTCCGGCGCGATTCCGTGTGGTTTCGGCCTACAATCAATGTTTCTGGTGACGTGGCACGGAAGTGATTGTGGTGGCCATGTAGGTACCACGTATCCGGTGTTCCGCCATCCCATTCTTTCATCAATCTTCTTCCCTCCCAAATCCTTGCCTTCCTTCCGTTCCCTCAATTTCCTCCACTCCGAATATCCTGGCTTGGGTAGTGGCAAGGGCATAGCTTCGAGTGAGGGCTGGCTGCGTCTCGACAAGGAGGTTTGTAAATGATGTAGCGAGGGGCCGAATAGGCGCCTCAAGCATGATCCGAGGGCCGGCTGTTCGGTACCCGAGACAACCGGCAGTGCCACCAGTCTCGGAACTCGGCCATCAGCTCTGATCTTTTGATCGTGGCTGATGGTTTCCTTCCTGCGACTGTTGGCACTTCCGTATTGGCTGGTGACTGCTACCATCGTTGGGTCTCGGTGTGCTACTGGTCTGGTATGCCCTTGGTCTACAGTTTTCGACCTTTTAGCTTACGGTTTTCAGCTTTTCTCTTTAGGGCTTTTACAACATGTATTTTAGTATTAAAATACATGCATTTTTACTACTTCTGCCCTTTTATGGGCGACCAGCGTATCACTATGCAAGCTTGCAGATGTATAATAGGCAAACTGTAGATTTTGGTACATGTAACGCATTGTTGATTTCTATGTATGATCCTCCTCCAATGCAAATTGATGCTATCAATGCCAACTGCAGCTAGAGCAGACCCTCCAACTCCTTGGATAGAATGTTTGGGAATTGGAGATAGCATGATGAAGCAGACCCTCCAACTCCTTGGATAGAATGTTTGGGAATTGGAGATAGCATGATGAATGTGGACCATTGCACCTGAGTCTAAATAGAACAAGGAGGTCTCAAACTGTTGTGATGCTACCGTTGCCAAAGCAGCGCTTGACAAGAACTCAGAGCAGATATAAATTGTAATCTTAAATGATAAAATAGTATACGTTCTTTACAGAAATCCGCAGACCAGAAGCATCAATAAACCGAGTGTTAAAAGGGTCAACAGCGATCTTATCAGTCGAGACTTAAAATACGTCTTGTCTGTCCTGAGGTTGAGGCAAACAAAGCCAAGCCGAAACAACATTCCATCAAGTTTGTTGTCAAGCACAATCACCTTGACATTCTTGCGGCGGAAACACTACATTTTTTTATTCCTGGTATGCAATTGACCAATTAAGTAAGTTGCTTCCATGACGTTTATCTGCAAATGATCTGTTGATTTTGGTAGTTAGCGGACGGAGATTATAGTGGACCTTCGTCAAAGTCCGCGCAGTGTTCATATCATCGAAATCTGCTCAAGTCGGGATCCTGAGTAACGTTCTGGGCGCCTTTACTACAGCTTCGTGAAGTAGATCCAGGTACGAATGCCACGAGTTTTGTCGGATCAAAGGGGTTCTGTGACATAACCCCGCTGTATTCTCTTACAAACCACATTCTTCGCGCATGAGATTGCGATAATATCATTGACGCCGCTTTTGGAAGCATTTTGCGCTGTGATTGACTCAGGATATGTAGCTCACGAAACTTATTTATAAGGATTCGCTCTGTCGTCTACCAGTGGCTCTTGTTTTTGCGCCATTGTGATGGTCTCCCACGACTCCCTCGATGTATACTTGCCCATCTTTGCCGGTCAGGGAACCTCTGCCGCAACCTCTCCCCAGACCCGTGAAACAGCTTTATCCGATGCCTCTTCATCTTCCGGAGCGATCCTCCTCTCAGCATGCTACGAGGCGTTCCACCACGAGTTATCCTGTTTGCCGGCCAGCGACTTCTCCGCGCTCAACATTGACCGAACAGACTTCTCGTTACCTAAAGATTTGCTTTCGACCCCCAAAGGACGTTACAAACACAACGCTGTCGTCTTAGGATCCACGATTTTCCTCGTCCAAATCTTACGATACCTCGCGTTTGCAGAAGCAACATATGTCTCAGTCAACTCTGTAACGTCCTTCAGTGATATTCTGAGAGGTAATCTCCAGCACGAACTGGGGATTCTCGGTTTCTCTTCAGGCATTCTTCCTGCCTGTGTAGTCGCTACGTCGTTCTCGACCTTGAGTTACATCACGAAGGCGGTCGAGACCTACCGTCTTGCGATTTGGGTCGGGATTCGTTCACATCTTTACAGAGTGCAAACTCTAAAGATCGCGTCACTCGATTTGAATATCGATCTGCCCTGGAGTTTGGTACTTGTAGGAATCAACAAGGTCGATGCAGAGGAAGCCCTGGCGACCTATAACAAGGTACGAAGTTAGAAGTAACTCAGCTAACGTGGCCTTACAGTTTTTGCCATCTTACTCAAACTTAGGGAGGTGACGAGCCTAAACTTTACATAACCGCAATCATGGATGACACGTGTGTCACCATATCAGGCCGCCCAGACTTTCTTTCCGATTTCTCCACCTTCCTCGCGACAAACGCAAAAGCTGCTATTCACAAGACATCTCTGTATACCCTTTATCATTCATCCCTTCATGTGAACTCTACTCGTGACCAGGTTCTACGCGATGTCGTTGCTAGAAAAATTCGCTTTCCCGAGTTCTCTGACGTTCAAGTACCCATTCGATCAACATTTACTGGCGGTGTCATCACCAAGAATGAGAGTTCAGGATCTCTCTTAGAGCTTGTCGTCGAAATGCTCCTCGTTCATCCAGTGAATTGGACCAACGTGGTCGACCACCTCGCTCAGTCGCTCCCTAAAAATATCCACATCCGACTTCTCAATGTAGGACCTGGGCTCGGCTTGTCTCGAAGTACAGAACGAGCTCTTCCTCGTGGTCAAGTGTCGATATGCGACGTGAGTGCAGCCAGTGTACAATCACATTGCCGGTCTTTGCCGAAACAAGAACCAATTGCTATCATCGGGATGGCCGTGAATATGCCCGGAGCTCCGAACGTTTCCAAACTCTGGGAGGTACTCGAGCATGGCATCAATACGGTGTCTGAAGTAAGCACTCACTTTAATCTTGAACAGCTCTTTTCTTAGACGCTATTGAGATTCCCGAGTGTCGATTCAGAATATCTGACTATCAAGAATGCAAGGGCTCCCAACGATCTATGAAAGCGCGTACTGGTAATTTCATCGAGAATGCCGATGAATTCGACAACAAGTAAGTTGGCTTCTGAGTGTCCATACTATGCTAAGTTCCTCTCCAGATTTTTCAGGATTAGTCCCCGCGAAGCGAAGAGCATGGATCCTCAACAGCGCATCCTACTACACACTGCCTACGAGGCACTCGAAGATTCAGGATACGTTCCGAGCTCGACGCCAACAAACCAACCCGAAAGCTTTGGTTGCTATATCGGCGTTGCCACTCACGATTATCTACAAAACTTGCGGGATAATATTGATGTATATTATAGCCCTGGTAAGCTTCAATCAACTTGCTTTTCAACAAATCTGACATAGCGGTCACCTTCAGGCACGCTAAAGGCTTTCTTAAGCGGGCGAATATCCTATGCAATGCAACTCAGCGGCCCATCTATCGTCGTGGATACGGCTTGTTCCTCTTCGATTGTTGCTCTTTATCAGGGAGCACGAGCCTTGATGAACAAAGATTGCAATGCCGCTTTGGTTGGAGGCGTCAACATCATCACTAGCCCTGATGTAAGCTGTTTCCGACACCTATACAGGCTTTGCTTACCTTGAGGCTATTATAGATGTTTTTAGGCCTTGATCGAGGGCATTTTCTGAGTCCTACAGGCCAATGTAAATCGTTTGACGCAACAGCCGACGGCTACTCGCGCGGAGAGGGCTGTGGCGTCTTCGTGCTGAAACGCCTGGCCGACGCCGTTGCCGAAAATGATCGTATACTTGGTGTAATCCGCGGTATCGAGGTCAATCAAAGCGGGCTTGCCCACTCGATTACCCATCCACATGTATCGACTCAGGCCGCTCTCTTCCAACGCCTCCTGGAGAACTCGAACATTGATCCGAACCGAGTGAATGTCATCGAAGCTCATGGCACGGGTACTCAAGCAGGTGATCCTGTCGAGTTAGAGAGCATCAGAAGCGTATTTTCTGCTCATCGAACTGTCGATAACCCGCTACATATTACTTCCATCAAAGCGAACATCGGCCATCTCGAGGCGGCCTCAGGATCTGCCGGTCTTGCGAAACTCCTACTCATGTTCCAACACCGGATGATTCCTCGTCAGATCTCCCTCGATACGCTCAATCCGCGGATAGCGGCCCTTGAAACCGATCACACCACTATCGACTCCGTGGCCATCCCTTGGCATCCTGCTCTGAACGGTTCAACGAGGATTGCGATGCTCAATAACTTTGGGGCTGCAGGGTCTAATTCAGCGTTACTAGTCGAGGAACATCAAAAGCCTATCGTCGTCTCAGATTCAGGCGGAACGCACTTATTATTTGGGTTGTCAGCTAAAACTGATTCGGCACTTGAGAGTCTTCGCTCAAAATACCTAGACTTTCTCGAGAATTCCGGGGCGGTCAGTCTTACAGATATCGCATACACAATGACAGCACGCCGACAGATCTATGACCATCGACTAGCCGTTTCGGCTGATGGAAAGGAAGATCTCATTTTCAAACTACGGAGAGCACTACCTGCTCAGGCGGCTTCAAAAGATGCTCCGACTGTGTTTGTTTTTTCTGGTCAGGGTGGTCAATATCTCGGGATGGGACGGTCGTTATACCAGAAGTCTCATGTCTTCAAGTTTCATGTCGATGAATGTCACGCTATCCTTCGAAAGCAAAGCTTTCCAGGAGTTTTAGCTATTCTCACAGCCGACTCCCCAACAAATGGACTTTCAAACCTAGAAGAGTTCGAAGCGTATCAAGCTTCTATATTCACTCTTCAATATGCTCTAGCGAGGTTATGGATTTCTTGGGGAGTTTCGCCAGCGGCAGTTGTAGGTCACAGGTCAGTTACCATCTTCAAGCTCCGATTAACTGCAATGTTGAATTTCTCGAAGTTTAGGAGAATATGCCGCGTTAGTCATCGCTGGTGTGATGTCGGTAGAGGATGCCTTGCACATTGTCGCCCATCGTGTCCGTCTGATGGTGCAAAGATGTACTGTGAATGAAACTGGGATGATCGCTGTCAATCTCAATTCAATTGCAGTCCACGATGTATTACGCGCTTCCACAGAGTTCTCCGAACTATCTATTGCATGTTATAACAGTCCGATAGACTGTGTACTCTCTGGACCGTTGGCGAAGCTAAGAGCCTTCAAGGCACATCTGGATGTAGAGGTCCGCTGTAAGAACATCTTTCTTCCTGTTCCATTCGGATATCATAGCCAAGCGATGTCACCGCTACTAGAAGACCTCAATACTATTGCTCAGCGTGTAAATCTGAACCCGCCGAACATCCCGATCGTGTCCAATGTTCTCGGAGAAGTCGTTCATCCCGGTGACCGCTCCGTATTTGTTGCCGACTATTTTGCGCGCCATTGCGCGTCACCTGTCCAGTTCGATAAAGGCATTCGGACTCTAGTAGCCTGCTCCTCCACTCCCATAGATGTGTGGATCGAGATCGGGCCTCATACAAATACCCTCCCCATGCTCAAGGCTAACTCTAGTCTCAGACGAGGTAGCATCCTCCTTAGCTCTCTACGCAAGCAGCAGGACGGGTGGGAGACTTTGACAGGAAGTCTGGCTCGACTTTACATTAGCGGCACCAACATTCGATGGAGAGACACCTTTGCACACCTCCAGGGAGTCAAGTGCGTCTGCCTCCCCTCTTATCCTTTCTCTCCATCGAATTTCTGGGTCGAGTACAAGGAACCTCAGCAAAACTTCGATTACGCTACCTCAGCGTCGTCGACGCCATCTTCGTCCATGGAATATTCGATGTTAGGGAACTGGATGCAATGGCCATCTTCTGAGAATGCCAACACTGCAATCTTCGAGACACCTATCGAGAAGGTAGCTGGATGGATCGGCGGTCACGTCGTTGGAGGGATGCCACTCTGTCCCGCGTCCGTCTATATCGAACAAGCTTTGTCTGCTATTCATTTGGCTTGCGCTCACCTCGGTCAAGCACCGCAAGGTTCCCATGCCGCTCTTCGTAGATTAGTATTTGCCAAGCCCCTAGTTCACAAGTCCTCTATCGATCGAATTCTCATCACAACAGTATCAATTCAGACTGGCTCCTGTAAATTCACAGTCAGTTCTAGAGTGCCATCAGCAACGGACGGAGATATACATGCTTATGGAGAATGTCGGCTACAGTCAACGGCCTTGACGCTCACAAAATTTGTACGGAATATGCCCGCGGTCTCTCGGTATATGGCCGCTGTTGGTAGGGCTAGCTCTGAAGCTTTTTCCACTCGAACCGTCTACAAAGTCATTTTCCCTCGTGTCGTTGAATACTCGAAGGAGTATCGCTCGATAACGTCGATTACTGTTGACCCCAGCAACATGGAAGGATGCGCAGATGTGCGAATTCCAGAGGGCTATAATCGCGGCAAGTTTATCGTACATCCAGTCTTTACCGACACTTTGCTCCATGTCGCTGGCTTTCTGGCAAATCTCCAGGGCGGTGCCCATGACGCCTTCATTTGTAACGAAGTGGATAGTGTCATGATTATCCCCGACCTAATTGACAATGACGCGTCATACACGATATATTGCAGGAACTCTTGGGTACCAGAAGATGAGATAATGTTCTGCGACGCCTACGCCGTTCTTTCCGGGAAATCAAAGAAAATCGTTGCTCGTATCAAGGGTATGCAATTCCGTCGTGTTCGACTTGACAGGTTCAAAAGAGCGCTATCTTTGAGTTTGACCTCGAAGCAACATAGTATCCATCCATTCAAAAGCGCAACCCCGCCGTCCTTGAAGGTTGAACAATGGCCATCTACCAGGGTTCGCTCAAATGTAGATAGCACCGTGATCAATCTCGTGTCAGAAAGCTGCGGTTTTGTTGTGCAAGAGCTAGACCTTCACACAGATCTAGCCTCTCTCGGCGTCGATTCTCTGATGTCTATCGAGTTGTTTGGCCGCCTTGGGCTGGCGTTTCCGGAGGCACATCTCAACTCGCACACGCTCTCATTTTGTACCACTATAGCAGACATTATCCGCGAAGTCTTCACGAGAATTAATTCCAGACTCACGGCCGGAAGTGACTCTCCCATGACGGTCTTGAGCGGCACGTCGACTCCGAGGACTCTTGTTCGAGAAGAAACATTAGTGGGTGGAACACACAATGGGAAACTTGATGTCAAGGATATCCTGTCTCCTGTCCTCGGTCTCGCCACTTATGAAATCGACGATGACGCGGAATTCGATTCCCTTGGTCTAGATTCTCTGACAGCCATTGAGGTACTCCATACACTCAAAATGGAGTACGATCTAGAGCTCCCAATGAATCTCTTGACCATCTGTCGTACCTCTCGAACCCTCCAGTCTTACTTGGCTTCTCGGCTGCCTAACGCCACGAATATTCTTCATTCAGCAATTGTCGACAATAAGATTGACCCCATGTCACCGATGAAAACAGATACAATGAGTCGAGTTTTGCGGCTCGAAGTCAACCCTATTCCAGTACAATCATCAAACAGCAGCCGGTTACCTTTATTCTTCGTCCACGATGGCAGTGGCCTTGCTAACTACTATGAACGCCTTTCCTCATTAAATCGGCCAGTCTGGGCAATTTCTAACCCCAAATTTTCTACGAGTCAACCCTGGAATAGTATTTCTCAGATGGCCAGAACGTATGCGAAGTTCATCATTGATCTTATTACGGGTCCTGTGATAATCGGAGGTAAGCTTTTTACGCGTCGATTTGAAATGAATTTCATTGTCTACTCTACAGGATGGTCCTTTGGTGGGGTGGCCGCATATGAAGTCGCTCGGCATCTTGAACTTCTCGGTAGAACGACGCAAGGTATTCTCTTGATTGATTCACCTAATCCCATTGGGCATGTTCCCCTATCCGAACCTGTAATCGACGCCGTGCTCGATCTTCACAGTCGAAGCATCGACTCCGAGATAAGAAGGCTCGTGAAGGCACAATTCTCCATGAATTCGCTCCTGCTTGGCAATTACAAACCTGAACTATTCCTGCGCGATGCCCCGCACCTGATCATGCTTCGTTCACAAAAAGGGTTCAATCTACTTGACGTCCCGGTCCCCGCTTGGTTGTCGGATCGTACCCGTCCTGAGGCAGCGATTTCGGGGTGGAAGACGCTATCGAGAAGTCGTGTAGATATTCTCGACATACCCGGGCATCATTTTGAACCTTTCCATCGGAATAATGTACGAACTTCGATCAATTGTGCTCGCGCTCATATCTGACAGCGTCAATAGATTGAAGCTGTATCTCTGCAAATTTCACAAGCATGTGCACGTCTGGAGGAACTGTAGACACTCTTCTCGGAAACTATTGGTGCTCTCTCTCCTTGGCTCATGATGTTGGTACCCGAACGGCCCGCACACCCAAAGTCTCTTCGTGAGCGTTCGGGCGATTCCAGAACTTGTCTTTGACCTTTGCACGACATTCATCCCAGGCGATAGCATGTCGGAAGGTCTTAACGATCGTGTTGGGCGTCGTAAAGGGCAGTCGTTTTGGGATGGGTCCAAGGATGTCAACGGTGTCCCTAACGTAGCTCGATGAGATGTAACTGACTGCTGAATGTGACCACACATACCAAATGCCAAGAAACTTGATTGAGACTATAGATTCACTATATTGATATCTCCCTCTTTCTCAAGTACATTATTGAAAACCTTCTCTTATATGGAAATGTAATCTAATTGTCTAGTGATTTCCACTTATTCCACCAAACTTGTCTTACCCCCTACTCAAACTGAGCCACCAATCTACTTCTCAAAAGCACAAGTATATTATTATCTCTTGCCTTGCCTGCTACTGCTTGCTACTGGGTTATTAGATAGAAAGAGCCTTGAGCCTTGTCCAATACAGTGTTGGGCTGCAGTAGCTCAGCTGGCATCATTGCAGTCTTGAGGGGGTCACATGATCTTCCAAGTGCAAGGTTGGGGGTTTCAACTCCTAGCTGAGTGTGCCTGTATAGAAAACACCTTAGACACCACATGAGTTCTTCAATGCTGCCAGATAGCCACCACCCTCACATATGGAAGGGCAACTGGGAGGGACTCCAGGAGGACATGGTAGCTAAGGCTGCTGCAGCACTCAAGGCAGGTCAACAAACAGGGACTCATTCAGTCTATAGTCTGGAGTGGCAACTGGACCAGAGAATCCTCACCTTCCAGGGATGCATCTACATGCCAAAAAACCTGGAGCTGCAGTGGCAGATTGTAGAACAGCACCAAAATTCAAAAGTTGCAGGACACCCTGGATACTGGAAGACTCTGGAGCTGGTATTGCATAACTACTGGTAGCCCCAGATGTCACATTATATCAGAGCCTACCACTAATGATATTCCATCTAAGTCTAAATGTTGAGTACAATGTTTAAGTGTAGAGAAATATTGTAAGTTGCACAGGGCTAACTTTATGCTAATTGGACACTTTATTTGCAACCCAAATGTATTTAAAATAAGTTTTTATTTGATTAATTTCTAATTCAAAGGCCCCAATTGCCAGAACTTCAAAAGGGTACAATTCAAAATGTAGAGACAAATAATAGACCCAAGACTAGTCATGTTATAAGCCTAGATATTCCACTCCCTGGGGAATCTGAGCTGCATGCCAGACATTGCCTGCCAGAACCCCCCATAGTCCCTTCTCTTTTATAACATGCCTTGTTTCACATCCCAATCGAGAATAACATTATTTCCACACCATCCAATGATGTGATTGGATTGTTCCCATCAGTCCAAGTTCTATTTTCAAACATTGTTTAAATTTTCCCATGTTATGCTTCCTTCTTCAGTTCCCCTCAGTTTCTCTTACTTGTTTTTGGACCTGGCTCTTTGACAGACTTTTCTCCTGGGTCCTTCCCCTTCTATGGAATTTACTAGTGGCATATTCTGATAGGTTGACATGCTTTCTTTTACCCTTCCTGCTTCCTTTCTTTGCACATCAACTATTTCTGCCATGGATCTTGGTACTTGGGGACAGGGTCAGATATAATTATGATCATGTTTCTGACATGTTTCCAAGTTCCATGTCTTGCTGGCATCCATGTTGGCATGTCCTGAGTTCATTGGTGTTTTCATTGGTATGTTCCCTGTTGCGTCTACTGTTTTCAATGCTTTGACTTACAGTTTTCAGTTGTTCCATATTATTTTTAAAAACAGGTTATTATTATTATATTTTTAATAATTGTATGCTATGCTCCAGCTCCACTTGTGAGCCTCTGGCATGTCAACACCAGCACTTGTGACATGTGCCTCAGGACCAAGCTCTCCTGTCAGGCACCCATACGCAAGCTGTATCTCCTTCCCATGCCCAAGGACAGGTGGAGCATGGTCTTGGTTGACTTCATCTCGGGACTACCAGATATGCATGGCTATGACACCCTCATGGTTGTTGTGGACAGTATAGGGAAGAGAGCACATTCCATCCCAACCATTATCACCTGCTCTGCCCTAGGTGCTGCTAATTTGTACCATAAGAACATCTGGAAGCTCCACAGCCTCTCTAATGCCTTTATGTCTGATTGGGGCCCCCAGTTTGTTGTGGAATTCATTGGAGAACACTGACTGTTGGGATAGTCAGATGGTTAGACAGAGCGCATCAACCAGGAGTTGGAATAGTACCATCGGATCTTCTGTAGCAAATAGCAAGGCAACTGGGACAAGCTGCTTCCAGATGCAGAGTTTCAGTACTATAACCATGTGCATTCTACAATGCAGGGCACCCCCTTCTTGCTCAACACTGGATGCAATGTGTAAGGGAACCTCCAACTACAGTTTTGTCCAACCCTAGCCGGGCTTAGCCTTCTGGACTCCAGCATCTCTCTAGCCGGTCTCCCAGGGCTGCTCTGCCATTCCTACTCCCTTCCCATCTTGGCACCTCACCTTATGGGTCAGCTGGTTGCCCTTGGACCCACTCTATTAGTCAGTCTCCGGATGCTCTTCCCAGTGGGCTTTATGCCATTGGCTGGCTTACTCATGCTGATATTTGCTTACTTTATGGTGCTTAGTACAGACTGGGCCTATTAGTCAAAGTATCGTAGTAATAGGTACTACCAATGTAGTATATAGGTAGGAGTGGGATACAAAGTATCCCCACTCCTAGCAATAGCAGTTCTTTCAGGCCTATACACTAGAACGACTGTGAGCTCCATAGTGTC
>JAGDQM010008536.1:0-12546 GCA_017580835.1 Termitomyces bulborhizus
ATAATTAGTCTGTTCTAGCTTAGGGTCACCTCTCTGTCCTGAAGCATCCTTATAAGGAAATGCCAAGAGGAGAGGGTCCAACAGGTCTAGATCTGGGTAGGGCAGAGGACCTTATCAACATGCTCTAATAGAGACTTGTTTTTGGGCTCAGATACACTACTCTATCTTGGCTTCCTCTATGCAAGTGGAGCAGTGACATGAGCATCAACTCATTTGGACCTCTCTAGTAGACCAGTTAATATCTGGGTTATACAGGTGTAACCTAGGATAATATCCTGCTTTTCTAGGCTGGTTAATAGCAAATACTACTTATTTAGCATGATTATGGTAATGAAGGATGCACTCCATCATGTACCAAACAAAACCAACTAGCTTTATTAAGAGTGCTATTAATATTGTATATCGGGATAAATCAAGCAAGTGGCTGGGTAGTCAGCTGGTGCTACTCCACAAATGCAGCATCTATGAAGAGTCCAGTGATGCCACTATCTAGAAGGGCCTGGACTCACTGTATATGCTGGGTATTAGTGGCTACTAACTCTACCTCAAGAGAGAGAAAGGTAGTGGAAGAGGTGAAGGCTACTATGTACTAGCATAGAAGAGTGAGTTCCCATTTAGGAATATGTACACAGAGAGGTAGAAGCAGTTTAGTGGGAGAGAGGAGAGAGAGAGTAGTACGTCTGTGGAAGTCTCAACTGATTTGCATACACAAGAATCAAAAGAGAGATTCATGTCTAAAGATTCTACTAATAGACATGCAAAACAGTTGGAACTATGCAGTGGAGGTATACAGTCTATCCACTGCAGCACATCCTCTTCTCTATCCTCTAATTTCCTATCCACTACCTCTACGGAGAATATCACCATAGCTTCCTTAGCAGCCAGGAGCTTCATAATGAGCATATCTTGTATATTGATAGACAGGTAGCAGACATTGAGTCCTTCCAGACAGCTATGGGCCCAGTAGCTAGGCTTTTCACATTAGCAGCATGCAGAAGCAAGGACCCCTCCCTTCCTTTAGGCAGTGCCAATGTCCATGGGAACTCCCATAGAGATCTTTGCCAATGGAGCTATAGCAAAGGTCTAGGAGGCTGGATCTCATACTATCAGTAATAGAGCAAGCACCCAGCAAATAGGCGGCTTAGTGGGAGAAGCAAAAGGTCATAGTAAGCATAGTTAAGAGGTATGGAATGCTTTAAACTGCTAGTTAGCATAGGTGTTCTGGTCCACAAGATGTGCTGCTACAATCCAACCTTCTATGTCCTTATCCTAGGAGTATCCTTCCACCATGCTATCAATCTGCTTACAGAGGACTAGCTGTGCAGACCTGAGAAACCCTAAATGTCAAACTAGCTACTTGAATCTGTCTACATATGCATCAAAGGTGCAGCTCTGCTGGTGATAAGAGATGCCCTCCAGTGTGAAGGCTGTGCATTGCACTCCATCAAAGTATGTGAACTCTGAGAGGAACTAAGACTCAAAAGCTATCTAGTTGAGAAACATGTTAGTGTTATCTTCCAGGATCTCCTGCACCAAGTTAGCAGCATAGCCTGCATTCATGTACAACAATGCCTACTTGATTGTTTACACTGGATCACTGAAGGAGGATGCATGAAAACTAATGTACAGTTTACAGGTAGTTAGAAATTAGCATCTTTGAGCTTAGTCACTATCAAATAAAGAAGGAGGGGTGGCCTTAATCATAGACAAGGTTTTAAAGACAATTGTTGTTGCAACAAGGAGTAGCAGAGTGACAGTCACTGCTAAGAGAACTCCAGATGTACAATAGTCTAGAGAATGGAGAGGTGTTGGAGAGAGCAGAGAGGCTGAGAGTAATTCCTAGCAAAGTGGAGTATATAGAGGAGATGAGTTCTTTAAGCTGAGCCTGCATAATAGAAAGCTGCTGAGTAAGAGTGAGTTGGGTGGAGTTGGAGGTGGAAAGTCTCTAGTATTAGATTCCCAGTATTTTACATAAAATGCTAGTCAATTTTATATATCTTTCTCTCTATATTTTGGGCTAGGTTCTAAGTGAATCCCTTAGCTCTCTCAATAAAATATGTTGATAAACTTTTACTCCTAAGGTTTTAGCTGAGATATTTGGCACATAAGCTTAGATCACTTCCTAAAATTACAATCAATTAGAGATGTTCAGACATGACAAATTGTTACCTAACATACTCTTTATAGTATTTTTTCCAAATATTAGACCTAGAACCTCTAGAGCTATGCTATAACTTCCAATCAATATCAGCATGTTATTATATGGATGTCTAGTTGTTGAGCTAATTAGGAAAATGTGTGAAAAAGTTGATGTCTGCTAATTTCTGATTCATCTTATCTTTTTCCCTAATTAGTGACTTATAATTTGACTAGAACCTTTAACTTTGACATGTAACTAGGGGTCTTTTTATCCTCTCTAGAAATTCCAGGTCTCTAATTGATAGTATCATTACTTCTTCTTATTGTAGAGTACTCATTTTTCAGATATATGCTTATTTTACTATATAAGTTATTGTATGCAACTAATATTTACAAATGCTTGAGATTTATTTAAAAACCACTTGTCATATACTATATCTACTTAATGGTATCCATATTATATAGAATAATTTTATTAATGTTGATGAAATTAGAGAGAAAGAAAAATTATGATTAGACAGTAACACAATTTTTCTTTCTAATTGATGAGTTCAATTTTGAGTCTAAGACCTGCTTATAATAACAAACTAGTTATATAGTTTCTAAAAGTATGCCTATACTTTGGACTTATAGATTTATTCTCTATTAGAAAATTCTTTCCTTTGATAATAAAAGATTCAGCTTAATAAGTCCAACAAGTCCAATGAGTCTGCTAATGAGTCTAAAAAAATACATCTAGTTAGTTAGTCAGTTAGTCAGTTTAATTTTTCTGAAGCAACAAGTTTAATGAGTCTATCAATCAGTATAATCTTTCTGTAGCAACAAGTCCAATGAGTCCATCAATTAGTATAATCTATTCATCAACAAGTCTAACAAGTCTAAAAAAATACATTTAGTCAGCTACTCAATTTAATTTTTTTGAAGCAATTAGTCCAATGAGTTTAGTTATATACAATATCAAAACATGAGACATAAGAAAAAATATCTCATTCTTGGGACCCCTTAAAGTTAAGAGGATGTTAACAACAAAGTAGTTAGCAGTAAAGTTAGTTGTGTAAGCTGTAAAAAGTAGTGGATGAAGCACAGACAATAGGCTGAGAATTTACCTTAGCCACCTGTTCTGTCTTTTATAGACTCTTTAAACTATTATACTTGTTTGTATTACTATCTGGCAATTAGTGCTGAGTTTGAACTAAAAGTCTACTTTAGTTTACTAAATAATTTTTCTACAGTTTGTATAGCTATTCAGGGCTTAATGACTAAGGTCCAATGAGTAATCAGAGTCTGTTGATAAATATACTTTTAATAAGCAGTCTTTTTATCTGTTATGGCCTTTTGACCCTCAAGTCTATCAGAGTTTCTAAGCAAACAAGTTCATTAAAGACCCTTAAGTCCATCAAAGTTCCTAAGCAAACAAGTTTACTAAAGTAAGCAATAACAAAGTAAGTCTTAGTTTCCAAGCAAATAAGTTCACCATAGTGGTCTAGGTTCTTTTAGTGCTATTAGTACCATAGCATCTAGTATATAAAGACTAGGATAATAGTCATTATCTCATGTTCCTTTATCTTTCCTTTAAAGACTTATTATCTACTCAAATCTCTTAACTCCAACAATAAACCTTCTTACTAGACTTATTTCTTAGGAATGCCATCTTATCAATTAGTCATATAACTATTTTTTACTCTTAAAATCTCCAAATATTTCAGAGACTTTAAATATTATTTTTTGTCATATCTTATTCTTAGTTTCTTATTTATCATTGTATATTGTTAGAAATTGAGGGAATGACACTTTCATAGCTCTCTATAGATTATTTAAAACTATTTAGATCATCTAATTTAGTTCATTAGATCTTGTTCTTAGAGTGCTATTTTATTATTTAGCTATATATTGTCTTGTTATAAAATTATGACCTGATCAAGATGTCAGTGTCAAATTACTCAACTCTACTATATAAATATCTATTACCTGCATATATGCTTTAAGTATTGATTTCTCCTCATTAATACTATTCATTTAATACTTCAGACATGTGCTTTAGTCTAGTTTTAGACATATGCTTTAGTCTAGTTTTAGGCTTGCTATTCAAAAATTTCTTAAGAGCTAGTCTAGCCTTGACTAATTTATTATATATAATAACAAGAGTGTTTGAGCTAGAATTAAATGAGCTATAAGCTAAACAGTTTTCATAGATATAGTATAGGAAAATTCAACCCAGTTACTTGAGGACTAGCTTGGCCTTAATCAATTTATTATATATAATAATAACAGTGTTTAAGCTAGAATTAGATAAGCTATAACTTAAATGATCTTTATGAACATAGTATGAAAAAATTCAACCTAGTTGCTTGAGAGCTAGCCTGACCTTAACTAATTTATTATATATAATAATAAGAGTATTTGAGTCAGAATTGAATGAGCTATAACATAAACAGTTTTTATAAATATAGTATAGGAAAATTTAATCTAGCTGTTTAAAAGCTGACTTAGCCTTGATTAATTTATTATATATAACAATAAAAGTATGAAAAAATTTAACTCAGCTACTTAAGGACTAGCTTAACTTTGATCAATTCATTATATATAATAATAAGAGTGTTTAAGTCAGAATTTAATGAGCTATAAGCTAAATAATTTTTATAGACATAGCATAAGAAAATTTGACTTAGCTATAAGCTAAATAATTTTTATAGACATAGCATAAGAAAATTTGACTCAGCTGCTTAAGGACTAGCTTAGCCTTAATCAATTTATTATATGCAATAATAAAAGTGTTTGAGCTAGAATTAAATGAGATATGACTTAAATAGTTTTCATAAACACAGCATAAAAAAATTCAACTTAGCTACTTAAGGACTAGCCTGGCCTTGACTAATTTATTATATATAGCAATAAGAGTATTTGAGTCAAAATTGAATAAGTCATAATCTAAATAATTTTCATAGACATAGTGTAGGAAAATTCAACCTAACTGCTTAAGAGCTAGTCTGGTCTTAATCAATTCATTATATATAACAATAAGTTAGAATTAAATAAGCTATGACTTCAAATAAGAGTATTTAAGCTAAAATTAAACAAGTTATGAGCTAAACAGTTTTTCTAGATATAACAAAAAAAAAAATTCAAATGAGTATGAGAACAAGGTTACTTGTGTTTAGTTAGACATACCCTTAAGTTATGTTAAACTCACTTTAAAGTCAGATTTATTTCCCATCATTTTATTAAAGATATCTCTTGATCTCTAACTACTACTATCTTATTTCCCATCATTTTATTAAAGATATCTCTTGATCTCTAACTACTACTATCTTAGTCAGTCACTCTTATCTCTTGAGTTTTTATTATTATATAATCATCACAGTAATGATCTCCAAGATAAGTAGCAACTCAATTATAACATCTATATCAGACTAACTTATTAGATTTGTACATTTAATAGAAATTAGTTATAAGTCATAAAACTATGTTCAAAAGAAGACTAATATTAGAATAAAGATCTTGCTTTGAGTATCTAAGCAAAACACTTAATGACTTTTTTTTTTATCTAGATAAGAATAAAGATTAAAACTATGAGCAACTAGAAAATAGCTCTTTAAGTAATCAGTTATTGTTTAAAATTATTTTTATATATTATTTTATTATATATATAGGCTTTCAAGAAATTTTAGAAAGAACATAGAAAACTTATTGTTGCCAAGAAAGCTAAAGAGAAGCTCTTTAGCCATACTTATAGAATGCAAAATCTATATGAGTACATTGCTGTTGTAACTGCTGACTATGCTTATACTAACTATGCCTATTTACTTATTCTGACTATTAATAGTGTTGGCCTCACTTTCAAGATTATTTACAAATTGTTTAATTTGCATGAGAATAAGACTCTCAATTTCAAGAGACTTTAAGAAAGTACTAATAAAGATAAGAAGCTTATTAATCATAGTATCATTTATATAATTAATGTCTTTGTAAATATAAAGACAATTAATCTAACATTAGTGATATTTAACACTAAGAATATTGAGACAATTAAGTTTTTACTAAAATAGCATAGCAAGAAACTTATAGATATAATGTTGAATTAGTTGGCTATATTTCTTATCCTTGTAAATAATAATTACTATATTAAACTTTTATATCAATATACTTATAAGAACTAACTCAAGACATTCAATAATATGAGTGCTAAGTTGAGTGCTTAGCAGAGTAATGACAAGAATGTCAAGTTAGCTGGGTCATTGAAGATTAAAGTAAATCAATGATAGTCAGCATTATAAAAAGTCACTTGAGTGACAAGAATTCTTAACATGAATATATCTATATCTCTTAATAGATTTATATAATAATGTATAGCACATAAAGACTTATTTTTCTCTTCTAAGAAGATTAAAGCTTACTCAAATGCTATGCTGATTAAGATAGAGATTATTAGCAACAAAATTGTGTATCAAGTTCAGAAAATATCTCAATATACTTTAACTATGTTCTTTAATATCCTTAATAAGTAGTATGACTAGTTAATAGAAACTATTAATGCTATTCTCAGTTTACTCGTAAACATGGTAAAGATCAAAGGCAAATTAATTGTTAAAATGCTTAATTTACTATATATAATATAAGTATATGCTTAACTGGCACTCAACTCACTCTTTTATAAGTTGCTAGTAAATATATAATAATGTATACTTATTAAATAACACTTAAGTGGAAACTTTTATTATCTAATCATAAATCTCTTACATTTCTAGACATTGAGAAAGATTTTAAAGCATACTTTAGCAGCAACAAAGGTTACTATACTACTAAACAGATATACTTAGAAATCTAGCAGTTTAACAAGCTATCTCTAGCTGAGAAAATAGTTTAGTTTAACTTGATAAACAATGCCTTTTATGATATCATCTCATCTTCTAAGGAGTTTCTTATGCAAAACTTTTATAAATTTAGATTATATTAAGACTAGATGTTCAAAAGTCTTTAGCAAGAGACTAAGACCAAGTATAATCTCTATATCAGTAATGTTTAAAACTGCATACTCTACTGAATTGAGATAACTGAACAAAAATATGCTCATAATAAGATTATCATGAAAATTATTGACAATATCTCACTCAAACTAGAGTAGATGATACTTGAGCAAGTTAAAGCAGTTATCTTCTATCTTGAATTTGAGATATACTCACTTATCATTATAATCAAATTTGTTATTACTGCTAGTAAGTGTATAATTGCACATAAAGAAATTATAATGATAACATGTACTTTATACATGTTCTCTATCTACTCAAAGAGCTTAAATTCTATAATTTTGAATAGATTTTAGAACATTACAAGCTTTTAGTTTAAGCTATTATGACAACTTCTACTTATAAGCTTGGCATACTTATATTCTACCATATACAATCAGATTTAATTGAACTATTCTAATAACAATTGAGCTGTATATTGTAGATTAATTAAGTAGCTAGGAACTATATTTTGTTATTGCAAATTTGCCCTAGATAAGACTTAGTCATTCAATGTCATCAACCATCTCAACAAATCTAATATAAGTCTAAGCTTAGTAAAGGCTTCTTGTTATAGTAGTTCATCAAATAACAATCTTGAACTAGATGCTATAAGATATATTAGCAAGGTTCTCAAATGTATTATTTCTAGATAGAAGGATGAAGTATTTGACTAAGCTTATAAGAGACTTCATTTAAGAGATCTAAACAACTTTGTATTGACTGATATCAATTTTCTTTACTGTGCTATAAATCAAACTCACTATACATAGCATGATATGCTAGATCTACTAACCAGTAACAAGAACAAAACAAATAAGATTCAAACTGCCTCTTACTGATTCTATATCGTAATATATGCATCATATGTTATTTATTATTCTAAAGATAGAAAAAAGACTGTTAGTAGATAAGAATAAATTTACATGAGTATTCTCATAGTTTATAAAATAATGGCCTACTTAGATTAATGTTGATACTAGTACAAGCTAGAACTTATTAATGAGATAAACATAATACTAAAAATATACACTAGCAACAATGTAATAAATTTATATGATATGAAGACACTCAAGACAATTCTTGACACTGTTTATAACATCTTGATGAAAAGTGTATTCTACTACTATGAAGTCACAGACAAGGATACCAACAAACTACACATTATACTTAAGCCTTATATTTAAAAAGCTCTTTGACCAGTTGCAAAAAGTGCGTCTTTGTGCATATATGCTAAGTGTGCTAATTTATAGAATTTTGACAAACTTAAAAACATCACCAAGTATATATATAGTCTAGCTCAAGTTTGAGTTTTTCAAGTCTCTTAAAAAACAGTTCTAGCCTTAATTTATACTTAGACTCAACTAATATAGCACAAACAATGTTATCTTAAGTCAGGACAACCTTTGATACTGGCACTTGTCAGTCAATATACAAGTTCTTGCTAAGAATGAGCAGAGTAAAATAACATGTCTAGAAAAAACACAGAAATAAAGAAAGGAGGCATTAACAAGGGACATGCTAGTATAAAAGACTCTACTTTGGCTCTTTGTACTAAAAACTATTGTTTAGTTTATATTACATCTAAGTAAGTGATAATCATTATATATTGCTCGAAGCTTTATTCTTCTTAAGCTGTACTTAGACTTCCAGTTTACTAAAGCAAAAAATAAAAGCAAGAAGACTTAAATCAAGAGACTTCAACCAGTAATACCTAATCTCTTAGACACCGATAAGAAAGAAAGTAATAGTAGCAATAGTAGTAATAGTAGTAATAGTAATAGCAAAAGCAACAATGGCAATAACAATAGCAGCAATGACAATGACAGCAATATGTACAACAATGGTCAAAGCAATTATAACAGTAATTTTGACAACAATAAAATAAAAATAAACAAATAAACAATAATAATAATATTAATTTTAAACTATACTAAACTCAAATGATAACAAATAACAATGCCTATAATAATAATAGCAATAGCAGCAAATACAACACTGGCATTGACAATAATAATAATGATTAAGTAAGTGGAAGAAGACTAATGCTGACTGAATCAGATCTTGAGATACAGCAGCTTTCTGCCTATAGATATAACAAGTTTTTTAAGCCAGTCTCAGACCTATTATGAGGACAACAAAGATAAAGAAAGCTAAATGTTCAAAGATAGATTCAGGTAAAGTTAAGTAATAGTAATAATATATTACTTATGCTAAACAAATAATCTCTACCAGTAGTTGATATCAAAGCTGTAAATAAAAAAGCTAAGACTAAAATCTAAAAACAGATTCAAATGAGTTTGAGTAATAGTAATAATATATTGCTTGTACTAACAAATAGTCTCTATCAGTAGTTGTCATCAAAGCTGTAAATAAAAAGGTCAAGACTACTACTAGTAAGTACTTGAGCTATATATAGGACAACTTATAAAACAAATATCAGATGCTTATGTCAATACTATGTTTTTTGTTGTCTTGATGTTTACTTATGAATAAGACATTGCATTAAATGATAATATCTTGGAGGATGCTGAATAAGACACATAATTTTTAGTTGTATTTAATTAAGAAAACTCCTCCTCTCTATTTGAATATATATGCTACTTAAAATATAGTAGCTGTTATCACTATCAGAGAAAGAATGTAAGAAGAAACAACTTCTTGTTTAGATATCAAAGTTTGACTTTATATTGAATCTATAAGTAGAAACAAGTAATATAGCTAGAACAGAGTCACAACTTAAAACTCTTTTCTCAATTGACACTTTCCTAAATAGGATTAATAAGATAGCTTATATAATCAATGCTAATGCCTGAAGAATCTTATGTCTATCAAATTTGCAAGCAAGTATTTAAAAGAGAAACAGTAGATCTTGCAAAAATAGCATGCAACATTCATCACTAGGCATTAAAACAGTTTCAAGTTAATATGAGGCACTCTATATACTTTTCTTTTTTTTTTCTGTTGGAAAAGTATCTTCACTGACATCTATAGCAACTGACACAAATGAGGAATTATCATCAGATCCAGGAATCTCTCTATCTTTCAAGTCTAATATAAGATTATACTCTTTAAGAATACTAAGCTCAGTGAGATCAAATTTAGTCATTGTCTATGAGATTATGCTCTTTAAGAATACTGAGCCCTATGAGATTAAATTCAGCCATCCATTAACATCTCAGAAGTTCTAATAGACAATGGTTTTAAAGTATGATTATTGACTCACACTAATAACATCCAGAGTTGCCTAGCTGTTATGCAGGAACAAATCTTAAAGACAATCAGCAACTAATAGAGTAAGGTTAACTTAGGATAGTATAAATAAGAGTGGTCCTATCCAAGTTCCCAAAAACTTGTATAGAATGGGATAGTTAGTGTTAAGAAGATAATGACACTAGCTATAGTTGTTAGAGTCATCACTAGACACTAGTAATACTAAAGATTGCTACAACAAGATAACTACTATAAGCTTAGAAAGACTAGGAAATGAGAGCTTAGTAATTTAGACTAAGTTTTTTGTAATCTGAAGCATAGTGCAAGGAAAGTAACTGGAAGAAAACTAACTTATTTGATCTAGTATAGCACATGCAGTTTTTATACTAAGTAGATCACTGTGATATCAAAATATTTGGTCTATAAGTATTGTTAGAAAAATATATGGATGCAAATAAGAAACATGTCAAGTAAGTGAATAGAAGCCATGACAAAGTCAAATCTTATGTCTATGTTATTGACATAGAAGGAAAATCAAGGGAAATCAGAAAAGAAGCAAAAAAGAAGTCAGATAAATGTTGATGCAAGGGAAAATATAAGAAAAGATGATCAAAATAACATGCATACAGTAAAAGTGTCAGAAAATTGAATTCAATAGTTTCTAGACTACAGAAAAATTGCTATCATAATCACTAGTATTAAGCAAACAAAATGACTCTACAATTAATGGTGAGCAATGTTGCATGCTATTTTTAATGTGTTGATGAAAATATTGTTTCTGTAAACAAAGTGGACTGGGACTCATCAATGTATCATTAGTCACATGAGAAAAAAAAATTCTTTCCAAACCATCATTGAATATAAGGAATGTTGGGTCAGGTAATTATAGACATAGTTGCTATGACATGTCTCTCTGCTCCTTCTTTAGTATAAGGAAATTTGTTCTAATATGTGTTGATAACTAGTATTAATAATATCAATAATGACAAGGCAGCAGCAAGTAATAGTATTTTAAGAGACTTTTCAAGTCCATGCAAATACAATATGCCTATTCTATGTCCATTCTTGCATTCTTACCACTCTCCACTATAAAAGACAACTACATTCCTACACTCTCCACTATGAAAGACAACTGCTAGGCACTCTCCACTGTGAAAGACAATTATATTCTAAGCAATCATGTCATGGTCCACTAATACTGTGTATACTGTGCTATTATCTATCTGTTCTTGTATACTCCTCTACTCTTGTCTTAGTCTTTATCTCTTGAAAATGTTGACTCCAAGGAAGATAGACTAGTCCTATGTTCTAGATGCCTTGAATATATCAAGCATGGCAAAGATAGTATCACAAACTCTTGTCTTAAAGCCTATCAAACTAGTTAGAAATGTAAAGCTACATTTGTAGACATATGTTGCAGTGACAGGTCTTGATTTTATTAGCTATTTATTTAATATCTTCTATCAATAGACCATGTTCTCAAGGAGATTGACACTTATTCATCTATTGAACTCTCTATAGGACATGCTACTTCTCTTTCTTCATAATGTCAAGTCATTACCTATCAATGAGAACTTGGTGTACTTTATGTGACTTATCCTTTCTCAATACATGATCTTGCATCACATGTCATATCAGGTTATAATCTGATTCAAGTGGATTCTCAGACATTTAACATTTATATTCATTCATTTCTAACCTAGTGCCTCATCTAATATGTCACTTTTATGTCTTCCATGTTAGACATCACAATCATTGATTGCAAGTATTGAAAATAGTATAAATGAATCCTCTAAGAAGTCTTATTATACAGCTATAAGTAATATGCAACTTAGACATAAGCTGGTAGAGGTTCAACAAGAGCTTCAGAATGTAAGACTTCAGATATGTAATCTATCTTAAGAATATCATATCTATTCATAGATTTTCTTATAGTAGCTTAATGTCTTTTGAGATCTCATATGTCTTCACACTCATTAAGAGACATGGAAAATTCTTCTTAATCTTATTGGCACTCATAATGTACCTGCACTTCATCATATTTTTAAGAATGCAAAACATTGTAATTAGAGTATAGAAAAGCTTTTAGAGAAGACAGAAATAGCTCTTAATAAGGACTATCATCCCCAGAACTATTCTGATCTTGAAATTGAGCTTGCTCTAGCTATTTATGAGCTTGGTGGTGGTGCAG